>JASTWQ010000277.1:0-260920 GCA_035220615.1 Leptothorax acervorum | reverse complement strand
CCTAATCTCTGCCATAATGAAATACCTTATCTGCAAATAAAATTCAGACATTAAGAAGCACAACTTAAAATTACGTACAATAACCATGTATAAAGAGGAAGATTCAAACTTCTTACTTTATGATAAATTATAACAGATGCAAGCGCATCACAAGCAGCATACGCAACTTGTTCGTCGGTTAAGGTTCTAGCGTCCCAGTCACCACACCTGATTTTTATCATTTTGTCCATCTCAATGAAGATATTCTTCTAAACTCATGGCAGCTAAACTTTTCCGGCTCGGTAGATTAAGACTTTCAGCTAAGGTTCTTAGATCAAAAGTTCCATTAACTCTACATCCATAATCTTTTACAATCTTCCGCCCATCTTCGAACGAGGCGATCCCCACTTTAAAAATGTGCTTACTAGCTAATAATTCCTGAAGGCATAAATGTAATGTTATTAAAATTCAATGTTATGCATAGTTGCGGATAATCTGATCATAAACTATTTGAAACGTTACCTTAAGCTTAGGTGGAATGTATCCAATCTTTCCGATGCGAAACAAAGCAACTACTCCATTGATAGTAGCCAGTTGTAACAGATAGACGAGTCTCTTTTTGTTGGCAATCAAAACACAGAACACCATCAGACAGATCGCTATCAAAGAAACATATACAATAAATTAGTAACTTTATTGAATAAGAAATCAATAAATAATGTTTCCACTTCTTCTGGGAAGCATATGTTGTAAAGCTGACTTGAGAAACGATCAACATGAAAGCAGAGCGAGTACTGTATTTATAAGCCTAAAGGATAGTGCGAATCAATCCTCCCTGCGGTGTCAATGTGACATGACACTAACCTCACTCACTTTGACGCGTGTGATGATGATGACTCGATCGATCTCTCTCGCGAACGCGATTTATTTAGAGGATATAAATAACCTCACTTTAACTCGTAAGAGACGAGATTAAGCGAGCGAGAGAGAGCGTGAGTTTATTATCACGCACGATATAGTTTACTTACGATAGTTTATCACACATTGCACGTTATCACTGCACGAGCCCCGACTGAACGCACACGTAAACATCGTAAGCCATATAACCTCGACGCGGACGGAATATTTCTCGATGACGCGGACGTCTAAAGCGGCCCATTATTTTTGTACGAGTTTTACTCGCAAGCCGGACTTGAACGTTTTTCACTACACACACACTCCCGAATCGCGCAAAGCCCGAGTCGATCCAGCCGCGTAGGTTATCTCGCTCCGCGCTGTCACATCACACACCGCCGGGCCGCGGGGCGCCGACGACAGTGCAACTGCACTCAGTACACCAAGTGCACCACTGGCGACACTTTGTTGCTCTACCGCCGGGCCGCAGGGCGCCAGCAGCGCGACTGCACTCAGTACACCTAGTGCACCGCTGGCGACACTTTGTTGCTCTAAAATGGAAAATAGCGCCATTAACGTCAAGATTGTGAAAGTGACGCGCTACCCCTGGCGCCACGGCGCGCCGTAGCGAGAGTGTGAAAGTGACGACGACGTATCTTAATGTAAAATTTTCAGGTCTGGACTTTTGCATTGCAATATATTTTTTCGTAGGCCACGTAGGGGAAAAATAAAAATACTTTTATTATATAAATTTGGTCCAAGCTTTCCATTGAGCCTAGTTAGAACTTGATCCGTTCACTAGTTATCGAGATCTCAAAATCTCGAGTACTCTCAACATATATATAACTCGTCGCGTCGCGTATATAGAGCCACGGCTGTCTCCCTCCGCGCGTACTTGGCGCGAGACACTACCGTGTCTCTTGACAATTATCGCGCAATGTTATTTTTCTGTTTTTTTCTATTTTAATTTTATTTTCTGGAAGTTTATTACATTGAATTATTATTTCTGATATTTTTGGAGTGGAATATAACCATGTTTGAGGTTCAGTTAATGTTATCCAAATTGTTACATTCGAGAGGATGTGACGTTGTATACGGTTTTCTATGTATCTAGGTGTTTTTACAAAAAGTTGCACCTCTTATTCGCTGTTATAAAATACAAATGGAAATTTTAATCGCATATAAATTTAGTATTTTCTTGCGTACATTTATTTAAATTGCTTTCTTTTAATATTATATAATTATATTTTTTATTGGGAGTACGCGTGTAACATGTTATTTTTCGTATATGTCAAGTAGTCTGTAATACCTATCGTCAATGTCTTTCGTGAGGTCAGATAGGATAGTGGTTATCATTAGTAGTTGTTCTTCTATTTCCTCTTGGTGTATGAATTGGTCTTGCAATTTCCTTGTTACATTAGCCAGTAAATTTTCGTTATGTGAAAGCGTTTGTTCTAATTTTTCCATGTGGCCTATTGTGGAATTGATGATTTTCAGCTGGTTTTTCGCTGCGTGTTGTAGCGTTTGTTGCTGATTATTCAACATTTGTATTTGTTCGTTTATAATTTTTGAATCTTCCGCATCCATGGTGCCAAATAAAGTTTTGCTTATTTGGCTGACGGCATCGACTAGGCCTCGTTTATTTACGGGTGATTTGAAAATTATATGTAGATGCTCTATGGTGCGTGTCATTTTCCTTTTTAGTAATTCGGAGGGCCTTCTGACATGTATTTTTTATATCACCCAAAGCATGATTGACAAAGTTCTTCGGTTTGTTCTAGGTATCTTTGCAGCTGTTGGTGTCTGATGCTTATTGCGGTTACGTCTATTCGTATTGCTAATTTCCACGTTGTCTTCGTTTGCTGCAGGTGTCCTATCTTCTCGAAATAGATACCTGGCTTGCTGATAAAAGGCGTTACTTCGTATGGTGGTACGGGCAGCGCTCCTGTTGCGAGGTGCTGATAGAGGACGAGTATCCTGTAATCAGAAGGTGCACGCAGTTTCTTTTTTTTTTATCTCGGTCTCTTCTGATAATTTAATGATGGTCGTCTTATATTCTGCTGGCTCGTAATTTTATTTGTATCTTTAGTCTTGGCGAGTTTTATTCGCCTCAGTCTGAGCCTGTCGGTCGTGCCGTATAGTTTACTGTCTAACCAATTTGTTGTGCCGTATAGTTTACTGTCTAATTCTTTCGACACCAATAAAAAAAATTATGCCTCCATCAGGATCGGATGTGCCAGTGGCGTTTGAGGTGGATTTTGAGTTAGAAATTGAGTTAGAGGAGCCCGAGTTGGCGGACTGGCCGTTGGAGCCTATCCGTGTTTGGTTGATGCGGCAGGAACCGCTACTAGGCGGTGGTATCGTCCGTCATCGACCTGTCATTGGTCCGGGTCGTGCTGTTCAGGAATTACTCGCGGCTCGACAAGAATAGGCCGCTCGGAGAAATTTGGCGTCTATCATGCGGGGTCGGCGTTTTCCATTCGATGATGGTCGTGTGATGCGCCCCCCTCGCCTTAATCTCCCAGTCGGGTTAGGACACGGACGTCTCATCCGGGACTGAGGTAGGACTGCTCTTATTTATAATCGTTTTTTTTTGTATTTGGGGAACGCTTTTGCATAATTTTCTTAGTTTACTTTTATTTTTATTCTTCTATAAATGTTTTTAAGCGGTTCGCGTGTACTCGTACCGTTTTACGTCATTTTTTAATTATATAATTTACGTTGTTAATTTTTCCATAATTACGTACGGTCCTATCCATTGGGACTCTAATTTCCTTGATCTTCCTCGTCGGACCGTTTCGTCATAAAGTAATACTTGGTCACCTACTTTAAACGTTTCTATTTTCGTTTTTTTTATCGTATTGTTGCTTTGCTTTAATTTTTTCTTGTTTCGTGTGCATTCTAGCTATTTCATTTGTTGCGCGTATTCTTTCTCGGAGTTCATTCGCGTAATTGTCGTATGTATATGTAAGTTTTGGTGGTTTTGTTAACGCGGTCGGAAGAACAGCTTGGTGACCGTAAACTAATTCGAACGGAGTGAACCCTGTTGTAGTGTGAGGGGTGGTATCATAAGTGAACATCGCGTAAGGTAGCCACACATCCCAATCCGTTTGATCTTCGTTTACGTAGTGTCTTAAATATTCCGCTAGCGTGCGATGTGATCTCTCTAACGCTCCGTTACTTTCCGGGTGATAGGCGGTCGTTTGTATCTTCTCGATTTTTAATAGTTTGCATATATTCCTAAACATATCGCTAGTAAAATTCGTGCCTTGATCAGTTAATATTTTTTCGGGTATTCCGTGTTCTAACACGATTTTAGTTACGAAAGCTTTTGCAACTGTGTTTGCTTCCTGATTCTCCACGGGTATTGCCTTGCTGAATTTTGTTAGGCTGTATTGAAACGTCAGGATATATTTATTTCCGTTATTTGAGATGGTTAGTGGGCCTACAATATCGAGAGCACATTTCTCGAACGGTTTCTCTGGAGTATCTGTAATTGTCAGAGGCATTTTTGTTTTTCGACTTAGTTTATTCTTTTGACAGTATTCGCACTTGTTTATGTATTCCTCTATATCTTTCGTGATTCCACTCTAATTATGCGTTAATCGTATTCTATTTAACGTACGCGTGACTCCCTGGTGTCCTCCCATAGGTGAGTCATGATATTCTTGTATTATTTGTAGCTTATCTTTTTTTGAATATTCCCTCGATGTCTCCTCTTGATGAACGTTATTTACTTGTGAGTCATCCGCTATCGGGTTTCGGCTCAGTGCGTCAGCATTTGCATTCATCCTTCCTGCCTATGAATGATTTCGTAATCGTATTCTTCCAGCTTGAGTCTCCATCTTATTAATCTCGGGCCGGGATCTTTTACGTTAAACAACCATATTAATGGTCTATCATCTGTAATTATTTTAAATTTTGTTCCATATACGTATGGTCGGAAATGCTTTACGGCCCATACGATGGCTAATAATTCTTTTTCCGTCGTATTATAATTCTGTTCCGTCTTGTTCAATACTCTACTGGCGTAAGCTATCGGCCTATTTTGTCCTACTGTCCCTTGTGATAACACGGCTCCTATTGCATAGTCGGATGCGTCTGTAGTTACCAAGAACTCCTGACTAAAATCTGGGTAATTTAATATGGGTGCAGTAGTTAGTTTTTCCTTTAATGTTTCGAACGCCATTTGTTGTTCGGCTGTCCAAATAAATTTTTCTCCTTTTTTCAATAGTTTTGTTAAAGGTTTTGCAATTTTAGAAAAATTTTCGATAAATTTTCAATAGTATCCAGCAAATCCGAGAAAAGTCTGGACGTCTTTTGATCGTTTAGGCGTTTTACACCTTATCACTACTTGTATGTTGGCAGGGTCTGGTAGTATTCCGTTTTCTGAAATAATGTGCCCTAAATATAATACTTCTTTACGCAGGAATTCACACTTATCGGGTTGAAGTTTTAAACGATATTTTCTGAATCGCTCTAAAACTTCGATTAGACGTTTGTTGTGTTTGGCTAACGTTGCTCCGAAAACTACAACATCGTCGAGGTATACGAGGCATTTAATACCTTCTAATCCCATTAATACTGCTATTATTGCACGCAGCCACACCCTTTAGCCTGGCCATTGTACGACCTCACATTTCTCTCATTTCCCTTCCCTCCCTCTCCCGTCTCAATCCTCTCTTGCCTTCTCCTTCGCCTCTTTTCGTCCCGCTCTCTTCCGGCTCCCTCCTTCCTGTCTCTGCTCTTCCCTCCTCTCGACTCACGCCCTTCAGCACCTGCGCTTTCTGCCTTACCTACTCTCTCTCCTACTCTGACAAAAACAAAAACAGAATATTACAATTTTCTTTCCGAAACCATCTTACCTTTTTCTCCATCTCTCCTTACTCTTCCTTCTCTCTCCTCTCCTTTTCTCCATTTATCCTTCTAATTCTCCCTTCTATCTTACTTTCTCCTATTCTCTTTTCTTCCCCTCCGCCTCGTTCTTGTCAGAATCCATCAACAGACTCTCCTCCATCCTTCTCGCGATCTCGTCCTCCGCACTCCTCCTCGATCTGCTGCTTTCCTCCTCTTTCCATTCTTTTCTCCTTTCGTTCTCCTCTCTTTCCTTAATTCTCGTCTCCACCGACTTATCCTCGCCCATCTTAACCTTCAGCCTGTCTCCTTTCCTCCTCCTTGCATCCAGCACCTTCCACTTGTCCTCCTCACTCCCCATCTTTGCCAGTACCGTTATCCACTTTCCTCTCTGCCCTATCACGCATACCTCCCTCACCTCTACCTTCACCTTTAGCCCTTCCGAGAATAACTCCTTCACCTTAGTCCAATTTGACTCCTTTCCTTCCCATCTCTCTTTCTCAATCCTTATTATAATATTCTTCCTTCTCTTCTCCTCCTCATTCTTTTCGTACCCCTTATCCCACCATCTCCTTTTCTGTACCTTACTTTTCCTCTCCTCACTGTCCTCCCTCTTCCTTTTGCCCATGTTCTGCTTCATCCTACGCATCTTTCTCTTTAGACTCTCTACTTCCTTCTTTATATTTCTTATTTCCTCATCTTTCTTTCTATTTTCCTCCTTGAATTCCTTCAACATCTCTTATACTCGTCCCTTTACAATCCTATCTATCTCCTCCCTTTCTATTATAAACTTTCCCTTAAATTCCATTCTTCTTTCCACCGCTTTCCTTTCTCCTTCCTTTAGGTTATCTGTAACAAAAATCGTCTGAATTACTCTATACTCTATCTACCTAATTCAGCAACGAACTCGCTTGCTTTCTTCTTCTCTCTATCTCCGCCATCCAATTCTCTCCTTCACCTTTGCTGTCTAGTACTCTTCTTACTTTTTCGCTAATTCCCTCTGTCTCCTCCTCCTCCTCTCCTATTGTGCACCGTTCAAGGACATGCTCCCATGACTCCGTCTCTGCTCCGCATAATCTACAGCTTCTTTTCTCTAACGGTTCCCAGTATTTTCCTTCTCTCATCTCATTTCCCAGCCTAAATCTTGCTATCCTAATCATGGATCTCTCTTTCCCTTTTTTCTCCAGGTATTCTGGCCTTTTGTTTCCCATTACCTCTTTGTACCACCTGTTGTATCTAGATTCTCTTATCCTTTCATTCCTCTCCTGAATTTGAATGTCTTTGTCTCTCCTCGCCAATTCCTATATACTGCTCCATCCCTCACCTCTTCTCCTTTCTATCTCTTCAACCGCAAATCCTTTTTTTTCGTAGAAGCATTTTCTTTCCTCCTCCCATTTTGCTTTTTCCTTCCTGACATTCTCTTTTATTTCCTTCCAGCATTCTCATTTCCCTCTCCTCTCACCAGTTTTTCCTCGTACTTCATCGCCCTTTTACCAGCCCTTATCCTTATTTTGTCTCTTTTGGTTTCCTCTCTTATCATGTATCCAGGTGTGCACCAGTCCAGGTTCAATGTCCACCTTATAAACTTTTCGTGCATTCTTTCTATTTTCTCTCTCTCTTTCCATCCCCACACTTCTGCTCCGTATAATGCTATGCTTGCAACCAGCGAATCATATAATTTAAATCAATACAAAGGAAATAGCCATACGGTCAAAGCTTGGATCTTAGGCAGCTCAATATAATTATTTTCTATATGTATTAATACGCGTATTTTCCAACATATTAAACTGCGCGCCGATTATTTGTCGGACTTAAAACACAGCTATTGTTGGAACATTAGGAATTCCCTCTCCCTTCCCTAATTAAATCGATATCGATTTAATATTAAAATCACTGTAAAAACTTATTGCGAAAAATATTACCCCAGCCAGGGTTCGAACCTGGAATCTCCCGCATTCCGTTCGGGCGTCTTACCAATTCGACTACCGGGGCATGTGGTAATATTTATCGCAGTAACCGGGTAAAAATAATTTGAACGTCTTTCTCAGGCGACGTGAATAAACAATATATATGTTAAGACCGTTAAGATATAAATCAATACAAAGGAAATAGCCATACGGTCCAAGCTTGGATCTTAGGCAGCTCAATATAATTATTTTCTATACAGGGTTTACCAAAAGTATGGAAACCCCTAACTATTTCAAAAACTACGCATTTTAGAAAAAAATGTTTTAGACAAAAGTTGTAGGGTTTCAAGTAACGCATTAAATAGTAATATTAGTGTGACTGCAAATAACTTTGTTAATGCCAGGTAAAAATAACTTTAAAATTTTTAAATGGAAACCCCTATTTTTAATTGCATATTCTTATAGCTTACCTCGAGAGCTTTTCAAAACACTATAATAAAGTATTTTTTTATTAACTATTTTTCAAGTTATGGAGCTTGAAAGCTACGATACTGCCGGCATCAGCGTTACCCAAGATGTACCGTGTGGAGGTTGCACGGTCGGATTTACACTAGCAGAGTTGTAAATAACAATACTTTTGTGATTGAAGTTCTTAATTACTAATTATATTACATAATTTTAATTTAAATTGAGTTTAAGTACAAATGTTTTTTGGAATTGTAATTAAAGTCGTTCAATTACAAATAGGTACATTTTGAAATTGTAATTAAACTCGAATTTTATTACAATTAAAAAAGTAAAAAGAATAATTATTATTTACATTTTCCTAAATTACAAATTTTACAATCTTAATTTACATTTTTTTTTTGTGTGTTTGAGTGTTTTAGAGTAAATTCTGAAAGTGGTTTCCATGGACTTCTTGACAGTATGCCAATCTTTGATAGAACGCAGAAATAGCTCTACGATTTGATTCAGCAGGTATCAAGGCTGCTTCATCTTTTATTCGCTGCCTCAATTCTTGGATATTTTGAGGTTTTGTTTCGTAAACCTTACTCTTCAGATAGCCCCAAAAGTAATAATCAAGAGGAGTTAGATCTGGTAACCTAGGTGGCCAACTTTCCCCACCCTCATTTCGGTTCCTTCTTCCTATCCACCTTTGCGGGAAAACTTCATTTAAAATTCGACGTGGCCCTGCACCAAAATGAGGCGGAGCTCCATCATGCTGAAACCATATTTGCTCAAAGTTATTTGGAAAAATATTTTGTATTGCTGGAATTATTTCATCTACAAGTAATCTCTCGTACCTATAAGCATTGAGGTTGTCCTCCAAAAAAAATGGCCCTATCACATAAGCGTCTATCATGCCGCACCATACATTTATTTTTTGTGGGTATTGTGTATGACTTTCCCGCATCCAATTCGGATTTTCATCTGACCAGAGACGAAAATTTTGATTATTAACCTCTCCCGTCAATGTAAAGGTTGCCTCGTCTGAGAAAACAATTTGATAAGGAAAGTCGGGCGAGGCATCTATTCGGTCCATCATTCTTGCACAGAAGCGTATACGACGCTCATCTCCGTCTTGCAATTCTTGAACGTATTGCAGTTTGTATGGATGTAATTTATTTTTTTTTTAAATTCTGTGTACGGACATGGGAGCAATGTCGTGAGCTTGAGCTGTTCTATTAACAAATGTATGGGGATTTTCAATAAAAGTATGCAGAACATCAAGTTGTTTGTCGTTATTAGTTGCAGATGATGGCCTGCCAGACCTAATGCGACTTTTTACACTACCAGTTTCTTGAAAACGTCGTACAGTTTTCAAAACAGTGGATTTACTAATTTGACGATTCGGATACGTGGTATTAAATAATCGAACGACATCAGTGAACGATCGTTCATTATCACCCCATCCGCGCATCATTAGGATAGTGATTCTTTCACGCTCCGATAATTCATTAGCCATTTTTAGCCAAACGTTTAATTTTTAATTTATTAATTTGCGAATTAAAAAGAGAAAAGTCCTCGGCAGAAGCAGAGAGCGCTCTAGGACGCTATCACCCTACCTACGTGATTATTCGCGAGAAAAAAACACTGAACATCTTGGCGCTTGTATTTTATACCCTCTCGGAGTGTCGATCCAGTGGGAGAGGGTCAGCGCGAGGGTGGGGGAGGGAGAGGGCGATTAGGCCATTGGAGGATCCCATTGGACTCTTCCTAAGAGGGTCATCTCCAATGACCCAATCGCCTTTTCCTTCTCCCTCCCCTCGCGCTGGCCCTCTCCCACTCCCTCTTTCCCCATAGGATAGGAAGACCCAAGGAGGAACCAAAATGAGGGGAGAGGATTGGCCATAACTTTTTTAATTGTAATAAAATTCGAGTTTAATTACAATTTTAAAATGTACCTATTTGTAATTGAACGACTTTAATTACAATTCCAAAAAACATTTGTACTTAAACTCAATTTAAATTAAAATTATGTAATATAATTAGTAATTAAAAACTTCAATCACAAAAGTATTGTTATTTACATCTCTGCTAGTGTAAATCCGACCGTGCAACCTCCACGCGGTACATCTTGGGTAACGCTGATGCCGGCAGTATCGTAGCTTTCAAGCTCCATAACTTGAAAAATAGTTAATAAAAAAATACTTTATTATAGTGTTTTGAAAAGCTCTCGAGGTAAGCTATAAGAATATACAATTAAAAATAGGGGTTTTTATTTAAAAATTTTAAAGTTATTTTTACCTGGCATTAACAAAGTTATTTGTAGTCACACTAATATTACTATTTAATGCGTTACTTGAAACCCTACAACTTTTGTCTAAAACATTTTTTTCTAAAATGCGTAGTTTTCGAAATATTTAGGGGTTTCCATACTTTTGGTAAACCCTGTATGTATTAATACGCGTATTTTCCAACATATTAAACTGCGCGCCGATTATTTGTCGATAAATATTACCACATGCCCCGGTAGTCGAATTGGTAAGACGCCCGAACGGAATGCGAGAGATTCCAGGTTCGAACCCTGGCTGGGGTAATATTTTTCGCAATAAGTTTTTACAGTGATTTTAATATTAAATCGATATCGATTTAATTAGGGAAGGGAGAGAGAATTTTTCCATCTTAATTTAAGTTGCTTAAATTTAAGCGTTTTGATAGAAGGACCGGAATCTTGGTCTAAGTGTCCTGACGATTGTGACCGTCAGGAGTGATTGCCAGAGTCGTCGATTAAGAAATTTAATTTGGTTATTTATACACTGGCGAAGTTAATGTATCTCATCGTGTTTTTAATATACACCGTCGACGTAAATATCGGTGTTCCATCTTATGATTGTTTAGATGTACTATTGCGATAAATATTACCACATGCCCCGGTAGTCGAATTGGTTAAGACGCCCGAACGGAATGCGGGAGATTCCAGGTTCGAACCCTGGCTGGGGTAATATTTTTCGCAATAAGTTTTTACAGTGATTTTAATATTAACTCGATATCGATTTAATTAGGGAAGGGAGAGGGAATTTCTAATGTTCCAACAATAGCTGTGTTTTAAGTCCGACAAATAATCGGCGCGCAGTTTAATATGTTGGAAAATACGCGTATTAATACATATAGAAAATAATTATATTGAGCTGCCTAAGATCCAAGCTTGGACCGTATGGCTATTTCCTTTGTATTGATTTATATCTTAACGGTCTTAACATATATATTGCATATAATTTAATCCTTCTTATCCAATCTCCACCAAATATCCTCTTTCCTATTCCCCAGACCTGCCTCATTGCTATGGTAGCTTTCCTAACTCTTTCATTTATGTGCGCCTCTTGTCCTCCGTTCCTTTGGAATGTGTAGCCTGGGTAGCAGAATTCTTTTACCTCCTTTATTTCTTCTTTCCATTTCCATTCCATTTTGTTCATTTTGCCTCCTCCTTTCCTGAATCTCATTATCTTTGTTTTCTCTAAATTCACTCTCAGCTTTTTTCTGTCAAAATATTTTTCCATTCTTTTTATCATTCTTCTCATCTCTTCTTCATCCTCTGCTACAGCTGCTCTGTCGTCTGCGTATGCTAATGTCCAGAATTTTATTTCTCCCACTACGACTCCTCCATCCTGTCCCTTCTTCATAGTTTCCTCTAAATCCGCCAGCAGCAGTATAAAAAGCATGGCGCTTTGTGGACACCCTTGTCTAACTTCTTTGACCGTCCAGAATGCTGGCCCCTTTTCTCCCTTTATCCTTATGGTACTTCTAGTCTCTCTATATAAGTTTTCTATCCTAACTCTCAGCTGTTCACTAATCCCCTCTCTTCTCATTACTTCCCAAATTTTCTTCCTATCTACGGAGTCGAATGCCGCTTTCAGATCTATGAATGCTGCTACCAACTTCCCTTTCCTTTTGCTAACTGCTCTTCCAATTACATAGTTCAGTGCGTATATGTTCTCCATTGTACCTCTTCCTTTTCTGAATCCAGCTTGAGTTTCTGGTAGAATTCTTCTTTCCTCCACCTCCTTCTCCAATCTTTTAGCCAAAATTGCCGCATATATCTTGTAACTTTTGTTCATTAGCGTTACTCCTCTGTAGTCCTGGGCTTCTTTCCCTTCTTCTTTCTTTACTATTGGTACTATTATACCTTCTTTCCAATCTTCCGCTATCTCTCCTGTCCTCCACGCTGTATCGCACACCTCCCATATTTTCTCTTTTAATCTTTCACCTCCATATATCCATACTTCATTTGGCATTCCATCTGTACCTGCAGCTTTCTTCTCTTTCATCTCTTTAATTACTTCTTCTACTTCCTCCCTTCTTATTCCTTCCTGTTCCTCTTTGCCTCCTATTCTTTCCTCTTCATTCTCATCTGCTTCGTACGGCCTCTGTGTTACTCCTTCTAATAACTCCATGAAATGCATACTCTATTGTTCCTCCATTATTTCTTCGCAGACCTGTTTCTTACTTTTCCTTTCTCTATTTATCAATTTCCATACTTCTTTCTCGCTGGTTGCGTCTCTCGCTTCCTTCATTATTCTCTCCTTTTCGTTCTCTTTCTTCTCCTTTACTTTCTCCTCATAATCTTTTTTCTTTATTTTGTATTCCTTTTTGTTTACTTCTCCTTTCCTCCATTTAACCAGTTTCTCCCTTGCTTCTTTCCTTAGCCTTACACATTCTTCATCCCACCATCTATTCTTTCTTGTTGCCTTCTGTTCTCTAATCTCCATCCACACTGCTGCTTGGTTTACTGCTACCTTTATTCCTTCCATAGCTTCCTTTATGCTCGAGCCTTCTATTATTTTCTCTTTCATTCTCTCTTTGTATATATCTGCACCTTCCTTAGACCAGTTCATTATTTTCCTGATCCTTTTCTCACCTTTTTCTCTCTCACTACTCCCCTTTACCTTTATTATAATTGGCTGATGATCAGAGTCAATAGCCTCTCCTATCTTTACTTCCACAGCTTTCTCCCAGACTTCCTGACTTCCGATTAAATAGTCTATTACTGACTCACCTCTCCCTCCTATAAATGTGAATTCCCCATCTTTGTCTCCCTTTGTTCCGTTCAATATTCCCAAACCTTCTTCCTACAGAAACTCTAGCAGTTTTCTTCCTTCCATGTTAATTTCTTTGTCCTTCGATTTTCTTCTTTCTCCCACTATCTCCTTTAATCCTCCTTCTTCTCCCGTTCTCGCGTTGAAGTCACCTCCTATTATTATTTGCTCTCCTAATCCTCCATCATTTGTGTATTCTTTTATGCACTTACTATCTATATCATTCCTTACATAAACCGCTATAATTCTCCATGTACCTTCCTTTGTTTTTGCTAATCTTTCCACAATTCCCTCTTCTTCTCTCTCCTCTACTCCCCTCACGGCTATTTCCTTCCTGACACCTGAGATTATCCCTCCTTTAGCTCTTCCCTTCTTTCTTTCTCTCTTTGCAGGTTGGCATTTCCACTCATACTTGTTCGGTAATCTTCTTTTAACTTTATCCCACTGCTTTTGTTCTACCCAAGTTTTTAGCATGATTACTATATCCCAACTTTCTATCTCTCCCCAGAATTCTGCATTTTTTCTTATTAATCCAGCTATATTCCAATACCCTATTGTTATTGTGTCCGCCTTCTCTTCCTTTTGCTTATTCCTTGCTTGTCTCCCGCTCTTCTTCTCCTCTTGCACTTTCCTACCTCCTTGGTTCTCTCTCTCCTTATCTTCTTTTCTCTTATAACCTCCGAAAGTCACTCCACTCTTCTAACCTTTCTTCATTTTCATTCCATCTCAGCTTTTTGCTATCCACCCACATCTTCTTGTATCCAACTTTGGTTTTATTTCCTGCCTCTCTCTCTATTCTTGCTAATCTTCTTATTTCTTTCTGAATCTTTCTCTCCACCCTAGTGAGATCATCATCTAGACTTCATGTCTCTTTCCTAACTCCTTCCTCTCCTTCATTATTTCCTTCTTAATTTTCCAGCTCTTGCATTTTATTATTGTCATTTTGTTATTTCCATATCCTATTTCCTGCACTTTTTCAAATGCTTCTTTTTTCTTGCCCAATTCATCTATCACCTTCTCTATCTTCTCTTTCCTTTCTTTCTCACTTCTTATCGTGGCTCCTTTCACAATTATATTGTTTCTCCTCCTTCCTCTCTCCGTCATTTCTATGTTTTTTTCTATCTCTTTCATTTTTTCGATAATCTCTCTTCCTTCGCTTCCTTCAGGTCCACTCTTATCTGCCTTCTCAACTTTCTCCTCCAGGCTTCTTAATCTCTCCTCCATCGATTTCCTTTGTTGCTCCCATATTTCTTCTCTTCTCTTAAATTCTTCTTTCAATCCTTTTATTTCATTTTTTATTTTTTCTTTGTCCTTCCTTCTTTCTTTTTCCTGTTCCTCTAATTTCTTTATAATTTCTTTTAGCATCCCCTCTGTGGCCATTTCTTCCTTTTTTTCCTCTCCTTTCTTTATTTTGTTTGGTGGTGACCTATTGACCTTCGTTGCTGCGTTAAATCTCTCCAAAATCTCCTTTTCCGCTTTCTCCGTTTCCTTCTCTACTTCCTCTCTTTTCCTTTTTTGGATATAGTCTTTGATTGATCCCTGGCTGTCTGTCCTCCCTCTCGTTTTGACCAACTTTTCTATCTTCTCCTTATCTCGTCTAATAGTTTGCCAAGTACGGATTCTTGCATGCCTGGGAATTCTCGCGCAAGCTCCGAAGCTCGACTTGGATTATTCGCGGGTGTCCGTTGGTTCAGTGACCTTAAACGGTTTATTTCCGCGTCTACTTGTTCGGGCGTTACCGGCATTTTGTTTGCGTCCTCGCGGGGTACATTCGCTTGAGCCGCTCTTCTTTGCTGACTCATTTTTCCGGCCGCGGGAGTGTAATCTTCTTCTTCCGGATCAAATACGCTACTGTCGTAGGACGTTAGAGAGAACTCTCCTCTTCCGGAGTTATTACTCGGTGTATTGGCCGATGTATCTGAACGTGCGTCACTTATTGTCGGATGCAGTCTGAGTACGTCACTTTCGTCCTCGTTATTATTCGCGTTATTGTTCTCGTTAATATTTTTGTTTTCGTTATTGGGGTTATCTCGGGGACCGTTATTATTTCTGGGTAAAAGACTATCGTCTAGGAAAGCAAATTCGCGCTCTAGTACGACGTTCGGGTGTAATTCTAATACCGGCGAGTCTTCACCCGAGTATTCTAAGCTACGTCGGACGTTTTCTGCAATGGCGCGAACGGCTTCCTCTACGATTCGTACGGGACCTATAGGGCTGACTCTAGGTGCTCGGCGCGCTGGCGCACTTTCGGCTCTATGTAACCACGACGGATTGCGGACGGAGCTTTCTCGCGTTTCACCGTCCGACATCTACTGTAATATAAGCTCGATTTCGCTCGGCGGGACGTGTTTCCGTCCTCTGACATTTATTGCTTTATAACGCTTTACAATACGCTTTACAATGTTTCAATTTCGACTTACATTAGTAGTCGCATGTTGCTTATCGCTGCGCTGGTCGTTGACCGCTGCTTCGTTGCCTGGCTGCTTGGCTGGCAAGTCACCTTTGTGGTGTCGGCGCCTTCTCCGGTGTCGTTAATAACACTCGTTGGCTGCTACCGGGTGCTTCCTTCGCTCTGGATCTGGATTCGGTCGCTCCTCTTGGGGTTGCTTCACCGCTTTCTCACGATCCGCTCTTTTGCAGGCGAACACTCTCGATCTGGCCTCTCCTCCAAGGTGACGGAATCCCAGCGCTGCCACCAATTTGTTGTGCCGTAACCGGGAGTTGGTGCTCAGGGCCGGCACAGGATTCGGGAATTCCGGGTTGGAGGTGGTGCACACCACGGAGTGTTCGAATGAATGTTACTCAGATATTTCCTCTCAAATATCTTTATTTAAAATACTTGACAATTGATAGCGATCTTGATTTCTTCATACAATTTCCGAGATTAATTCTAAGTTTAATAATTACTAAAGGTGACCGTACGTTTGTTACGAATTCTGATGACAGACTGCCCGCCCGATCTTCCGATTCAGCAGAATTTATAATGTCGGACCGACGTTCTGTTGCTAACTCGGGGGCTTCCGAGTTAGCGTTGACTTCTCGTCGTCAACGCTCTGCGCTGACCTTTGCATCAGCGCTTTCGGTAAACCTGGAGTCGGACGCTCTGGGTTCCGGTGTCGGTTTGCATCGGATGATCGTCGTCCGATGCAATCGTCAGGTTTTTCGGCGGATTTCATATTCGAATTCAGTTGCTAGGGTCGGATTACTTATAGGTTGTATAATTAATGATTATAGCGTTGTGCGCTCATAATATGTTCTTTTTCTTCAGTATGTCGATGGCGTCAGATTTGGATGGCAATGAGACTTGCAAGGGTCTTTTATGACCCTGTTTAAAATTGCCGAGTCTCCGGATTTCGATACAAGGAGGATTTAAGGGCCGTATCTTACGTATTATTTCCTCGGCCATGGACAGATCATTCGAAACGTCATCAGTCGAGGGAGAGGGAGAATTTGACTCTTCAAAGTTATAAAAAATTAAGTTCGAAGATCTTTTCTCCCTCTCGGAAATTTCCTCCATTAATTCCTCCTGAACGATGAGGTGGATGATATCTTGTTCTCAATCTCCGTGACTCTCCCAGCTAGCCCCTGCATCTCAGCTTCAATCCGCTCCATATCAGCACGATACATTCTCACAATTTCTTCGCGAAAGTTAGCGAACTCTTCACGGATTATAGCTCTTATTTTTCCGACCAAAGGGTCTGTCAGGTCATAGGAGCCCTGAGAGCAGCAGAGAAATCTGCCGTCGGAGTGAGGATGACCCGTTCGGGCTAAGCATCCAGGATGAGAGGCAATGCCGCAATCATCGCAAACAATCGGCCTAGCCACTGTCGTATAGTAAATTATGTATAAACAACACAAAACTTTAAAGTAATTTTCTTGTATGCAGAGTTGTGTATACATGTATGCAAAAGGATAATTATTTAGTATAGATGAGGCAGCTCTAATGATTTTGATCTTGACATATGTTGTCAAGGTCATCTTCCTGAGTGACCTTCAAAAAGTTTTAGCTGTCGCTCGATTTGTATTAAAAAGTTATTAACAAAAAATATTTGAAGAATATAGCAATTATTTTGAGTTAAATATTGAAAGGCATAAAAGACTAATATGTATGTGAAAATAGTACATGTATGAACGAAAGTCTTTTAAAGCAGTGAATCGCTGATATATTGAAGTCTTTTTGTTAAAGCAGAGAACAGTTGGTATAAAAAAGTATATAAGTATAGAATTTTATGTGTTAGAAAGCACAAATATAAATATTCTCTGCTTTAACCATAATTGTACGATTATAATTGCACAATTAAAGATAGTGACTGTGGTCCACCCACACAACAATTGGTTTGGGTTGGGGGGGGGGGGGCTGTTGTGTGGGTGGATCACAGTCACTATCTTTTTAATTGTACAATTATAATCATACAATTATGGTTAAAGCAGAGAATACTTTACATTTATATTTTATAACACATAAAATAGAATACCTATATACTTTTCTATACCAACTGTTCTTTGCTTTAACAAAAAGACTGTTTAATATATCAACGATTCATTGCTTTAAATGACTTTCATTCGTTCATACATATACTATTTCCACATATTAGTCGTTTACGTCTTTCAATCATATTCAAAATAAGTGCTATATTTTTCAAACTTTTTTTGTTAATAACTGTTTAATAAAAAACGCGTAACGGCTAAAACCTTCTAAAGGTTACTCAGGAGGGTAACCTTGATAGCATATGTCAAGGTCAAGGTCATTGGAGCTGCCTCTCCTATACTAAACAATTACCTTAAAAAGTGTGTCAGTATGCAATGATACGTTCACTGTTGTGCGATACAACATGCCTGAGCGTGCCAAATTTTCTTTAATTGTTTGGTCGACTTTAAATGCTTTACAGCTTCGTCATTTTCGTACAAGCATTTTCGTCTATTCTACAAAATCTTAAAGGACAATCGGTAATTCTGGGCTACTCGTACACGAGACATAAAGAGTTAACCTCGAAAATGTATGCCATTTTCATTATAAATGTATAATAAAATATTTTTTTTTTCAGGTATTTACAGTGGAAAATAATACAACTTACTCGTTGAGTACTTCCTCTGAACTCTTTCTCTTCTCGTCTATCCTTGAAATTGATCACAATTACGAAAAACCTCACTCAAGTCACTCGCTTTACATCTCGATCAATCACAATCCATAAACGTACAACAGATTACTCGCACTCGCGACCTTCCTGATTGGTCGACTACAACCGCCAATGTCAGGCCCACGAGAAACCGGCCGCCATGGCAGAGACGAGACACGTACGTG
Source organism: Leptothorax acervorum (assembly GCA_035220615.1). Classification (NCBI taxonomy): domain Eukaryota; kingdom Metazoa; phylum Arthropoda; class Insecta; order Hymenoptera; family Formicidae; genus Leptothorax; species Leptothorax acervorum. The sequence goes on along the minus strand of JASTWQ010000277.1, from coordinate 242,447 downwards.
ATTGATTGCCGGGCGCACATGTATGTGCGTGTCTAGTGTGTGCGCGAGGTGCCGCGACGGAGATGGCGCCAGCGGCGACAAGGTGGCGATCGCGCTCGTACGTGCTTGTGCCTCGTGCCGTAATTTCCACTTTCCAGAGAAGAAAAACGTTAGAACTTAGACGAGATTATGGGAAAAGAAACAGCGTACGTATTATAAATTTTTTCGGAATGGATTCCGATCGGAATTGCATATTACTTATTTTCTAAAATTCTATCGTGTTTTCTACGGAAAACGGAATAATTCCGTTCGGAATTCATTCCGAACAGTTTCATAATATATAACCTAATGTATCTGACGTAGTTTTGAGAATAGAATGATGGTTTAGCGCGGAGAGGGAAGAAGAAAGGAAGCGAGCCAGGAGAAAAGGGCGAGCGAAGAAAGGGCGACCAAGGAAAGGGCGGCCAAGGAAAGGGCGAGCAAGGAGAGGGAGGTGAGTAGAGGGAGATAACAAGAAGATTCAAAGAGAAAGAAAGAGGAGAAGAGACAGACAAAGGAAACAAAAATGGAAGAGAAAAGGTTAGTATCTCAGTTTTACGTCATTATACTTTATCACAATAATACAAACTAATACGGCAGTAATACAATAATTGCAAAATTATCATACCAACTGTTGTAAACTTTAGCTGCGTTCCGATATTTACTGTCAGTACGGGAAATGTATAGTTTACGCCACGCACACTACAGATTTTTAGTACTTGCAGTCAATATCGTAAAGTAGCTAAAGTTTACAACAGTTCCTATCATTTTTTTCATTACTGGTGTTCTGTAATAATAAAGATTGTATATGAATTAGGAGAGTCCTTTCGGAAAACGAAATACGAGAACGAAGAAGACAGGGCAAGAGCACAATACACGAGGAAATAAAGAAAGCTCTCATGGAGATTGTCGAAAAAGAACAGCACAGAGAGGAAGAGAACATGGAAAATGAGAAACGAATGAGCGTGGAAGAGATGAGTGTACATTTCGATTTAAAAAGAAGCAATAGAGGAGGGAGACTGCTAGAAGAGAGGAACAACAGGTATGTTATATATTTGTCAAAGATAAGTTGTAAAATTATTTTTTTTTTTGGAAATGATAGCTTTAATTACTTTAATTAAATGTTGCGTTATCTGTCTATAGATATTATGCCTCGAGAGTGCGGCGGTCAAGGAACAGAGGAGGAGGGTGGAGACTACAGAGAGGAGAGTGGGGAGTAGGAGAAAGGACAGGCTGGACAGAAGGATAACGGGGAAGAAGAGGGGGATGGAGGGGAAGATGGAGAGGTGGAAGAGGAAGAGACAGAGGACGAGGATGGCGAGATTCGAAACCCGTTGTCGTAACTACGCGGGTTTACATATAATAAATGTTATTACGATTTATTTTTTTTTTTCAAGTGTACAATATTAGACTGCTCTTGTCCTGTCTTCTTCGTATTTTGGCGTATTTTGTTTTCCGAAAGGACTCGTAATTCGTACACGCTTTATTACTTATATATTATATTGTTCTATTTACTTATATATTATTCGTACACACTTTATTACTTATATATTATATTACTTTATTACTTATATATTGTATTACTGTAACGGTTCGCGTTTTTTCGCTCGGAATTAACTCGCCGTGCCAGGGTGAGAAAACGTGGAGACACTGGTTGGTTTTAAAAATAAATCGTTTATTCGTTTCCTTTCGTCTTACACCAAGATGAAATATGTGTGTGTGTGTGTGTGTGGCGTGTATGCTCCGCCGAGCCGTTGTATGAGTGTATGATGCAGTCGAACCGCTGCGGACTCACTAGTAAACGCGGAGGCACGTTTGCCTTACGGATCGCGGGTAAACGCGGAGGCACACTTGCCTTACGGATCGCGAGTAAACGCGGAGGCACGCTTGCCTTACGGATCGCGGACAGGTGATCTGGTCAGGAGCTCAGTCGGGAGCACCCGACTGAGCGGCCCGTACACCGGGAGCGCCCGGCTTGACAACGGGAGCACCCGTTGCCTGTACGGCGGAAAGGGTCGGGAGCGCCCGACCCCGAAGCAGGAGACGACAGGTATAGCCAACCGGGAGCGCCCGGCTGGTAGGCCCGTGCCCTGGGAGCACCCAGGTGAGAACGGGAGCACCCGTTCTCTGTACGGAAGAATATCGTTGGGAGCGCCCAACGTGGTTAGGAGAGCGGTCGTGTCGAGACCAGGATCAAGACAGGACTGGTGACTGGTGTCGGCTCGAGTCCCCTATTTATACCCCAAGCGCGGATGGTGGGGGCCGCCCCACCGCTCGGGTCGCCCCACCGCTCGGGCACTGGAGTGCACGCTGATCAGGCGTGCACGCTGAACAAGCGCGCGGTGGCCGCCAGGGCCGTAGCGCGAGTGACGCGTATCGTCACATTACTCTTGTACCATTCACGATTTATTTTTAACATGAGATTAAAACAATTTATATAACGCTGTATATTTTGCTATAAATTTGTCTAATTTTTCTTTTGCCAATAATTTCCTCTTCCTTTTATAATTTGCATACTTAAAAATTGTGAGGAAGTAATGTGCAAGTTTCTAATTTGTATACTTAAAAACTATGAGAAAGCAATGTGCAAGTTTCTACTTGCTCACTTAAAAACTATGAGAAAGCAATGTACAAGTTTCTACTTGCTCAATTAAAAACTATGACAAAGCAATGCGCATGTTTTTACTTGCACACATAAAAACTGTAAGGAAACAATGTGCAAGTTTCTACTTGCACACTTAAAAACTATGAGAAAGCAATGTGCAAGTTTCTACTTGCACACTTTAAAACTATGAGGAAGCAATGTGCAAGTTTCTACTTGCACACGTAAAAACTATGAGGAAGCAATGTGCAAGTTTCTACTTGCACACTTTATTTAGTTATATTTTAGTTTTTTTTTTTAATGGCATGGATGGAGACTGGAATATTCACCATTATCTCGTAACAAAAAGTACTTACTCTGTAGCTGCTTCCAGTTGCTCTCTTTCGTGCTGAGGGATTGCAATACCGATGCTTCAAATTTTTTACGTGACTGTTCCGATTCTTCAAATTTATTCGTTAGCTTTTCAACTTTTTCATTTAGCTTTTACAGGAAATCACCAATATTCACTTTTTCTATTTCTTTTTCTGTCTTCTTTGATTGCGATTTATCCTATAAATACAATATTTTCTTTATTTCTGATATACCATATACATTTTTATCCTCATCTAACAGTATTCAGAATAAGACATAAATAAAGAAAGAAACTTCAGCACCAACACAGATATTTGCATATTGCTTCCTCATAACTTTCCCGTCGTCACAAAAGTTTTATGAGGAAGCCAAGAGACTGACACGCTTCATTAAGAAGTTTTATGATGATGGAAAACGTATGACAAAACAATAGCAAGTTTCTACAATTTCAAGCGTTTCTTCTCAGTTGCATTCACTTACGCTTTTTTTACGGGCGTGCTTCTTTGTAAGGTGCGACCTCTTCTTTTTAGAATGTTTTGCATGCTGTGGATATAATAAATTTTTTTTAAACAAGACATTGCAAATTGTGACTTAAAACTTCATAGTAGATAAAAATAGATAGTAATTCTGCCTTCATACCTTGTTATTATTATTTGAATCATGCGATGAACCAGAATGAGTCACGCTTGAAGGCCCGGCAATAAATTCCGGCTCCGACGGAAGAGGGACCAATTCATCAAAATTTGATGCCTCATTCGGCGGAGTCGCATCTTTTGTTGACCGAGGTTCACCGTTGGGAGGTAGCATTGGTGAACAAGCCAAGGAAACCTCAACCGCAGGGGACTTCGGAACTTGAAAATCTTCCGGGTATCATCTGTCGCAAACGAATTACTTGGGGACAGTTCAACGCTCTTTATTGGAGACGCTATATGGGGTGTCGCAACACTGTCCAAAATCTACATGATGTCATGAAAGAAGGTCCTGTTTGGGAGAGGTTGTAACCGGACACGTAGGGTCACGCGTGATACGACTCATTCGTCAAACTACTGAAATTCATGAAAAGTTCGTGTAGCACGGTCGCCACTCGATTTTACCCGTTAAATCGAAAAAGGTAAGTATACTACTAACCGTATCTGTCGACTAATTCCCCTTTTTCTCTGTTTCAGGTGTTCCGGACTGCTGCTGGCCGCTCTGCGTCTCGTCACGGATGGACCTCCTTCGTAGAAGCCGCTTACTACCAACGATGCTGGACCACTGGATCGTCACGGATGGACCCACAGGATCGTCGCAGAATCTCAGGTAAGTATCGTATACCGTATGCTTATATCGCAAGCAATGTGCATTGACTCGCACTTGATTTTCGCAGGAATGGTGATTACGCGTGAATCTCCCGCTAGGAAGGTGACTCAGGATAGATCACAGGATATCGTCGAATGATTTCTGACACTCAGGATATCGTTTTATATAACAATGTATTTATTCATTAAATTCGAATAAATAGTCATTACAGTTCGACTCACAATGATTTACAGTCACTCTTGGTGTATCACTGCTGTCGTATATCACAGTTCGCGTGTCGCGTGTAAAATTGACAATTTTCGAATAAATACAAATCTCGCTCCGCAACATGGGTATCACCGGTCGTTATGAAAATATGGCGGATTCTCCCGAATGATTGTCCTTTGTTTCGTACACGGATGTGAAATTTCGCACTATCGCATGTGTCGCACGCACTATCACCGATACGTGATATTTCCGGATATCGCTCCGTACGCGGGTCGCGTCGGTTGTAATCGAGAACGTTCGCTCGTCGCAACGTACATGTAGAAGCGTGTTAACACGGCGAGCTCTCCCGACAGACTAACCACTATTACGCATAAATCGCGCACAAAATTTGAGTATCGCAAAACTATACTTTATTCGCGAACTCGCGGATATCGCTCCGTACGCGGGTCTCGTCGGTTGTTATGAGAATCTCGCTTACATGTCAAAACGTGTTGGCTATACGGGCTCTCCCGACAGACTGACCTCGATCACTCGCTCGCGACGGCGTACGTCCCCTCCTAACTCCTAAGGAGGTTACCCCCACTCTTGTTATTCTCGAGTGGTCACGTGATCATCGCCTGATCGCAACTACGCATGAAATCGATAAGTTCAACAAACACGCAGGAATGTCTCAGGATTTTCTAATGTATTTCGCGCTTATAAGTTTTGCTCGCAGCAACATTAGGAAAATGCTCGACTCGAAATATTATCTCGACATGGATGATTTTCAGGAGATTGAAATTTTGCGACGCAAAACGTTACCTCGAACACGTACGGCGATCGCACTTCGCATGCGCGATCGTTACAAGTTGATATCTGCGGATATCACGCGTTTTCGCGTTGGAGATGCTCGTACAAGCATCTCGCTGCACAGCGGTGCTACAGCAATGGGACTGCGATAACCGCGTTATCCGGCGTCCCGCGAACACCCCTATATCGCTCTTTACCTCTCACGGTGCGCGTGCACTGATTTCCTTGCACGCCGGTCGGATCACTACGCGGCTCGGATATTCATGCTTATGGGCCTCTCACAAACCCGCTTATATCGGTCGATTTGCGATATTAAGCTCGTGCAGCGATTTCCTTGCACGCAGTTCGGATTCGATCGGGACCTTGATAGTAGTGCTATTTGGCTTTTCCCGAACCCATCTATGTCGGCCATTTTGTGACACAAGGTCCGTGCAGCTATCTCGTTGCACGCTCGGTAGATCTGGACAAACCTATGCTTTTCGGGTTCGTTGACGTCCAATTAACACGAATCTATCGCCCATTTTCGCGAAAGTTGTCCGTGCAAGGTTTTCGTTGCACGGATGTCGGATCGGATTCGGGACTCGATTATCGTGTTCTCCGACACTCCCTTATCGCGTCTCTATCGCTCGTTTACGCGCGAAAGGTTCGTGCAGCCAGTTGGTTGCACGGCCGTTGGAATTCAACGGGAACGCTATTATCGTATTCGCCGATATTCGTTTAACCTATTAGAGTCGCTTCCTCCAGGAGAAGATGCTCGTGCAGAGCTTTTGCTGCATTCTTATTGAATTCGGATCGAAACACGTGAGGCGCGTTTCTTGCGGCCTGTCGTGTCCCTCACTATCGTCCTCTCCCGCAGAAAACGTGCGTGCACGGTTCTTGGTGCACGGTAACGCGTCGGTGACGGAAATCACATTTCCGGGTTTAACCGGCATTGACTAGCACGACCGCGCCGCTCTTTCTCGCGAAAGTGCTCTACTTGCACGCTGCGCCGTTTTCATGGTCCCATGCCCCGATGCATGGATCAGGACACGCTATCACGTAATAACGCTGAATCACGGGTTTTTCCCCTACAACACGCTAGGAAAAACCAAAAGTAACCAAACGTAAATCTATCGTTTCGAATTAAACGTAATATTGAATTAAATTGTGTTGCCTCGCTCGGCCATAAATGTATACGGGACAAAAGAAGAAAGGAGAAAAAAAATAACCTTAACCTATGTTTACCGCGAAATATCAACGGACTCGCTGACGTCCGTCAAACGGGTTGACTATGCGCTTTGCGCTAAAATCTTAAGTACGGGTTGTCGTATCGGACGAACTAACCTCTATATATATTGTTACGCTCGCCGAGCGTTAGCCACTCTCTCTCTCTCTCTCACTCACTCGCGACGCGCACTCCGGCACTCGCGCAATAAATAGGCTCGTTATTATAAAAGGGAACTCGTTTAATCTCAGAATTCGTAATATACAGAGCTCGGGAAAACACGTCCGAACGTGACGGAAACCCAGAGCGAAATGTTAATCAATACATGTAAATAACAACGCCGTCGTCAAGGACGATTCGCAACTTCTACTACGGGCGACCCGCGTGAGCGCACGGCACGGGCGTACAGCACGGGTGTAACACTACCCCCCCTCTTCCAAGATTGTCGCCCCGACAATCCGGGAGGGTAGTTTCTCGCGGTTTCAGCTTCTCTTCCGTGAGCTCCAGGGCACCGGATGCTTGTTCTCCTCGAGCTGCTGCCCAGAGTTACCGAACTCCATCCCTTTTTTTGGTCCCCGGTAGCCGCACAACAATCCAAAGAACCTCTTCGGGAGAGAGCTGGCCAGACTTCCCCCCCCCTCCGACGGTCTCAGGACGTCCACGAAGCTCCGCTTTCCCGGTGTAGTCTCCTCCGCCGCCGGCCTCCCACGTCGTCGTTCCGCCAAATCTTCGGACAAGGGGGGGGGAAACTTCCCATGGACCCTGCGCCCCGCAGGGCTCCCCAAGTCCCCGCCTGGCATCTGCCCTATGGCCCACGGGAAAACCATGGGTCAAAAACCGTGGGCAGGCGGTCTCCTAACAACAGAGAACTTGCTCCCGAAGAAGTCTTCGGCCGTTGTTCTGCCACGGTATCCCGCGTTTCCTCAAGGATCACCGCCTTCCTCGGACTCCGTTCCACTAAGCAAAAACGAATAAAACACAACAGAAACCAAAAACATTTGAACAATAAAATACGGTTACAACACCTCTCATATTAAATTACAACACTTCGCACATTGTCTCATAACTCTTTATTAAATACACATTACAATACAAGTAACGCTACCGATTTCTCTTTCTACGAACTTTGATCTATGCTGCACAATTTCCTTTCTGAAAAGGCTGCTAACCTATCTGAATGAACCACTTTGCTTCTATGTCGGGGTGATTTCCGTATACAATAAACAACATCGCTAAGTTTTTTAATCACCAAATAAGGACCCTCCCAATTACTCTGCAGTTTTGGAGCCCTATCTCTCACCCTTCGAGGATTAAAAAGCCAGACTCTGCCCCTCCTGAAAAAGAATTCGACGAACTCCACGATCATATCGTGCTTTCATTCGAGAAGATTTCAAATCCAATTGTCCCCGTACACCAGAATGTATCTCCTCTAATTTGTCCTTTAAATTTCTAACGAAACTTCCAACTAATGGCACCTCTCCATGAAGTTTAGAAGGATTTCCTCGTAACAAATCTGATGGCAATCTAAGATCTCGTGCGAAATATAATTCTGCGGGGGTGATTCCAGTTGTTTCATGCTTCGAGGATCTATATGCCAGGAGGAACATAGGGATCCACCGATCCCAATCTTTTTGGTTTTCAGAGACGTACTTCGCTAAATAATTTGTTATGGTCTGATGTTGGCGTTCGACTTGTCCATCAGATTGAGGATGCAGGGCAGTTGTTCTTGTTTTCCTTATCCCAAGAAGCCCCATCAATTCTGAGAAAAGTCTCGACTCAAAGTTCCTTCCCTGGTCAGTATGAACCTCAGTGGGCACCCCGTGCCTGGAAACAAACTGATTAACAAAAACTTCCGCAACCGTTTTCGCTCTCATGTTTTTCAAAGGAAAAGCTCCCACCCATTTCGTAAAACAGTCCACTAGGACAAGAAGAAACTTATTACCGAGTTTAGTCCTAGGAAGAGGACCGAGGATATCCATCTGAATCCTCTCCAAAGGTGCCCTCACATTATAAATTTGCAGGGGAGATTTCCCCTTACCTAACGGGCCCTTCCTGGCAATGCAGACTTTACACGTTCTACACCAATCTTCCACATCTTGCTTACAGGTTGCCCAGAAATACCGTTTCCGAATTTTCTCCAGAGTTTTGTTCACTCCGAAATGTCCTCCAGACGGTGAGTCATGTAACTCTTCTAAAATTCCTTTAACAAATTTCCTTGGAACGATGAGTTGGAGAAAACTTGACTTAAGGTTTGGAGCTTCCCATCTCTTATAAAGTACGCCCTCTTCCAGGACCAGGGCATCCCAATATGACCCATAAATCTGTGCGGAGATATCTTCCGAAGCCAACTCAGCTCGTGATGGGCGAACACCGGCCTCTTTTCCACGGAGTATAATTGAAATAATCGGATCTGGTCTCTGTTCAGAACGCCATTCTGACAGATCCTCTGCAGTTAATGTAATCCGAGCGACATGGCCTGCCCTCGTTACAGAGTTCTTTCTTTCCACTTTGGCACAATATTCACAGCCAGACGACTCACACGTACGCCTCGACAACCCGTCGGCATTCCCGTGAGACAGTCCTTTCCTGTAAGCAATTGTGAAATGAAACTGCTGAAGCGTCTCCAACCACCGAGCCAATTGTCCATCCAGATCCCTGAAAGACATAAGCCAACGCAAAGAAATGTGATCCGTACGGATCAAAAATTCACATCCTAAAAGATAATGGCGAAAAAACTTTACAGAATCTACAATCGCTAAAAGTTCACGTCGAGTAATACAATAATTCCGCTCAGCTTTATTCAGCACGCGGCTAAAATACGCGATGACCCTCTCTTCCCCGTTTTGTTTTTGAGATAATACTGAGCCAATTCCAATATTGGAGGCATCAATATCCAAAATGAACTCACCCTCCCCGTTCGGAAAAGAAAGCACTGGAGGAGAGGACAGTACCCGCTTTAACTCATCAAAAGAGTTCTGATGATCTTCGTTCCAGATAAACTTTATCTGGTTTCCCGTTAATTCATAAAGAGGCTTAGCAATCGAAGAAAATCCTTTTATAAATTTGCGATAATATGAGCAGAACCCGAGAAAACTCCGCAATAAAGTCTTTGTGTGAGGAACCGGCCATCCCTCCACGGCAGCGACCTTCTCAGGATCCGTGGCAACTCCCCTTGCCGAAATTATATGCCCCAAATACTTTACTTCTTTTTTAAATAAGACACATTTTTTAGGATTGATTTTTAAATTTACTTTTTGCAACCGTGAAAACACTTTTTCTAAATTTTCCAACATTTCCTCGAAAGTTTTCCCGAAAATTATTACATCATCTAAGTAAACTAAGCAAATTTCGAATAATAATCCTTGCAAAACTTTTTCCATGAGACGTTCAAAAGTTGCGGGGGCGTTACATAAACCAAAAGGCATCACCGTGAATTGCCAAAGTCCCCTGCCGAAAGAGAAAGCCGTTTTCTCTCTGTCTTCAGGACGAATTTTTATTTGCCAATAACCACTTTTCAAGTCTAAAGTACAAAACCAAACGTTACCTGCTAGATGATCAAATATTACGTCAATTCTGGGGAGGGGATATGAATCTTTTTCCGTCAATGCGTTTACGACCCGATAATCCACACAAAATCTTATCGTTCCATCCTTTTTGTGTCTTAATACCACAGGAGAAACCCAGGGACTATTCGATTCCTCGATCACACCGGATGCCTTCATTTCCTCGATAATTTTATCCACCTCCCCTCTTAACCTGAAAGGAATCCGACGAGGTACCTGCTTTTTGGGGAGAGAGTCTTGCATATTTATGACATGTTGAACAATATCACAATTTCCCGCAACAATATTCTCGGAAAATACTTCAGAAAATTTTTCAAGGAATTGAGCAAAGAGTTCTTTTTGTGAAGAGTCAAGTTCCTGGGAATTATTTCTAAAGAGTTCTTTCAAGGAAACCGGGACTCTGTCTGGTTCATTCTCAATTCGAGCTACTCGTATTTCTGAATTCATAGTCCCGAAAACAGAATCGAAAATTTCTTCTAAATTTACCATTTTCAGAAAATTCACTCCCAAAAGACAGTCGTCACTTATATCAGCCACGAGAAAAGGAAACACAACCGAATGACTGCCTATCTCAATTCTAGCTTCTATCTCAAACTTTATTTCAACTTTTTCTCCAGTAGGATATCTCAGATTCAAATTCTTTATTTGGGACTTTTCTTTTCCTGCTTCTACGAATTTACTGCTTAATATGGAGACGTCAGAGCCCGTGTCAACCTTGAAAAAACATTCTTTCCCGTCAACTTTGCCCTTATAGCAAAAATGATTGAAATAAGGCTTAATTCTATTATCATTTGAAATAACTTTATTACACACATTTGAAATAACATTTTTATTGTAAAAATACGGGGTATTGATAACTCTCGCCAAACTCACCCCGCTGAGTTTGACTAAATCGCGTTTCCCCTTTGTTCGGGGCACTCGGACCGGAAATGTCCGGTCTTCCCGCATATCCAACACTCTCCCCGGTTGGCGCCGAATTTGCTGCCAGGCCCATTTCCTTTTTGGAAATTTCCCTTCCTGTCTGTTTTTCCTTCCTCTTTCCGTTCTTTGTCACCCTCTACCTCCCCCTTCTCAGTATTCGCTCCCCCCTTCTGTCCTTCCCTCGCAGTGTTCTTAATAAATTTTTCGCGAGCGAACCCCTCTCCCTGAATTATTTTTAATGCCTTAGCTCTCTCGATAGCCTGACTCAGAGTAGTAATCCCCTCCATTTGTAACGTCCGCCTGATAAAATGATCAGTGATAGCCGTTACAAACTGTGAACACGCGATCTTTTCACGAATCTCATGGGGGCACTCGGGGTATGCGAGGCGCGACAGCCGTTCTATATCGGAACCCAGAGCAGCGAGTTCTTCCCCAAATCTCTGTCTTCGGTTCGTGAGCGCGGAATAATAATTCTGCGTTAACCGCCCCTCACCGAAACGCAATTCGAGTTTTGATTTCAGTTCCGAAAAATTGAGACACTCGATGTCTTGAACTGTCTCGAGAATCGTGCGCGCCTTGCCCCTCAGGCTCGAAGCCAGTGCGACGGTTTTCGTCGCGTCATCCCAGAAATTCGCTCGGGCAATTAAATTGAACTGCGAAAAATACTCCTGTAGTGGGACTGTCCCGTCATAAGTGTCGGGCTTTAATTTATAGCCGAGCCCGACGCTCGCTCCTGTAGCGGCGTCACACGCGCGCGCGGTATAGATCCCGACTTCGTTCGCGCTCCTGGCACTCGAATAAATGTCGAGACCACTCTCAGCATTCGCTCCCGCGCCTCTCTCAACACGACGTGCGACATTTCCGTTCGCGCCGCCCGTATTCACGCTTCTCCCGGTCGGCCGCATGCCGCTCTCACTCGCGTTGCCCGCGTACGCGCCCCCCCCCCCCGCACGCGGCCCGCGCCCTCTCAACGTTCGTGCTCTGATTACTCGCGGTCGCGCTTCTCTCACACGCGCGTACCCCCTCACCGTTCGCGCTTTGTTCACTCGCGGTCGCGCTTTCCTCACGCGCGCGTACGACGTTCGCAGTCGCGACGGCCGCAGCCGCGCGCCCCTGGCGTGTGTCCCGCGCTCCCGCGCCACCCGCGGCCCGCGTTTCCGCATCCCCGGACGCGCTATTATTAAAGAGACTTAGCTGCGGTATGTCTCCGGAGTTCGTCCCACGGAGTCGTCGGAGTTCCTCCTCCTGACGGCGGATCGTCGCCGTATACTCCTCCTCCCTCCGGGCTTGCTCCACTCGAAGGAGTCGCACCTCCTGGATAACGGCCTGGAGTGTCTCTGTGAGCGTGGTCATCGCAGGCGCTTCGGAGCCATCGCGGTGAGGCGTCTCCAGCCGGAGCCTTTTCCTCGTAGCCATGTAGCTGTCCTCGAGCGTCGTCTGTGCTCGGGAATAATCCGAGAGATCGTTGTAGATCCCGGACGAGCCCCCAAAATGTTACGCTCGCCGGGCGTTAACCACTCTCTCTCTCTCTCTCTCACTCACTCGCGACGCGCACTCCGGCACTCGCGCAATAAATAGGCTCGTTATTATAAAAGGGAACTCGTTTAATCTCAGAATTCGTAATATACAGAGCTCGGGAAAACACGTCCGAACGTGACGGAAACCCAGAGCGAAATGTTAATCAATACATGTAAATAACAACGCCGTCGTCAAGGACGATTCGCAACTTCTACTACGGGCGACCCGCGTGAGCGCACGGCACGGGCGTACAGCACGGGTGTAACAATATATATACTTATATCTATATCTATGCTATGTAACGCCTATATGCTAATAAACGGAAAGAAAAGGAAAATAAAATGAAAATAAAGTGCGGTCATTGAACGACATAAAACAAAAAACTGAAATTATCGACTAGACGCGACGATCCGCATACACGCGCTCTACCTCAATCGCCGGTAGGCGGGCTCACTCGTGGTCCCTTACCACGTACCTGGGCACGTCGAGCGTTTCGTCGCCGACGATCCTCGGCCCAGTCGGCTGCGCCTCCGCGTCGTCGTTCGGGATCGCCTCCTCGGCTGGTGCCTCCGTCGCTACTTCTGGGGAACGCGTCTCCGCAGCAGCCTCCGGCTGCAAGGTTCACTGACGCACAGTACAATTGCACACGGTGCCATGAGACACAAAAAATTGCGCACCGTTCGATTGGACACGGTTCGATCGGACACGGTTCGATCAGACACCGTTCGATCGGACACGGTTCGATTGGACACCGTTCGATTGGACACGGTTCGATTGAACACGGTTCAATTGCGCACAGTTTTATTGCGCACAGTTCTATCGCGCACCGTTCAATCGCGCACCGTTCAATCGCACACCGTTCAATCGCACACCGTTCAATCGCGCACTGTTCAATTGCACACCGTTAAATTGCCCACGAGCAGTTGTGCACAGTTCTCATAAAGCGAGGTCCATCCAGCCTACCGGCGGAGGAGGCGCGGGAGGGGGGGGGCCGAAGGCCCCCCTTGCAGCCTACCGGCGGAGGAGTGTGTGTGTGTGTACACCATGTGCGTAATAGAACTGTGCGCAATTGCTCGTGGGCAATTGAACGGTGTGCAATTGAACGGTGCGCGATTGAACTGTGCGCAATTGAACCGTGCGCAATTGAACCGTGTGCAATTGAACCGTGTCCAATCGAACCGTTTCCAATCGAACGGTGTCCAATCGAACCGTGTCCAATCGAACCGTGTCCAATCGAACGGTGTCCAATCGAACCGTATCCAATCGAACCGTGTCAAATCGAACCGTGTCAAATCGAACCGTGTCCAATCGAACCGTGTCCAATCGAACCGTGTCCAATCGAACGGTGCACAATTTTTTGTGTCTAATAGCACGGTGTGCAATTGCAACGTGTGCAATTGTACTGTGCGCAACTGAAGGCTTCTCTTCTCTTTGAACTAACAATAAATTGATAACAATTACAATTTGCTACTCACTTTAGAATCTTTTGAGATGTCATCTGATAAAGATATATGAAAAGTTAACATAAAGTTGTAAATGAGGAGAATATTTGCAGCAATAGTATAAATTCTCGTCCAATGAAGTATCTACGATTTGTTATACAGTTCTAACGTACCTCCGATTGATTCAGTTGCGCTATGCCCTCCTTCAACTTTTTCTTAATTTTACTTTTTTTTAACACTTGTTCTTTTATCACCTTTCTGGAATATAACAATTTGATCAAGTTAAAGCAATCAGAAACAGGGCCGATTTCACCATTTCCGATTAACGTGATCTTTTGATTAAACTCACTCTTTGTCTCTTTCTAATTGTCCACTTAGAAAGAGACGAAGGGTGAGTTTAATCGGAAAATCACGTTAATCGTAGGTGGTGAAATCGGGCCACAATCACGAAAAATTCAACATTTCCTAACATCTGAACCCTTCGAACCCTTTATGTACGTTATGTGCCCAATTTCAGGTTGATATCTTAAACGCTGCACAATTATTAACAATTATTAATGTAACTGACTTTATTTCCTTTTTCTTCTTCGTTTTCTTCTTCTCTATGCCTCTGTCTCTTTTTTAGCAAATGACCTTGCTGTTGTGATGTTTTTTTGTGACTGTATGTTTGCTCTCGTTTCTCTTCTGTGTCTCTTTCAAAACAGAAACCTTCCTTTGCTTTGCCTCCGTCATTTTTGTTCGCAATTTCCATTGTTTCCTCAAAGATCGTTTTTGTGTGTATGCGAAAAAAAATCCATTATTGTGTTGTAAAAAATAACAAACCTTGTTTTATTCAGCACGACTTCAAGGTCCATAAGAAAATCCCCAAAAAGTTATTTTTACGAAGCGCCTTAATGTTCAGGAATTGTCGAGTCAAAACGTTTACAACGTTTCTGTATGTTAAACTACGAATCTTCTACATTCCCAAATTTTTTTAAAAGAAGGCGATGTAATTTTTGATTCCGGCAGAAAAGTGTGTTACTTTACATTGAACATTTTCGGCGTTAACGACTAGTACATCCCCTTCTGTGTCGTGTACTTTAAACAGATGGTCCAATTGTACTCTTCCCTTAAACATCCATGGAGTTATTAACATTTCACGACCGTATAGGTAACATGTATTGTTGACAAGTGCAAAGCTGTGAATTTTAATTATTTTCTTTGATTTTATTTGTACTACAGTATCGTCTGTTTCTTGTGGACGAATGTATGAGGTACTGCGCAGCACGATTTCCTTGTAAATACATCGATTGAATACTTTAACCGGTATCTGTACTCCATCTAGGTGATTCATTATCACTGTTTGAATCTTTTCGTCGTGTCGGCCTGCACCGATCAGTGTCACACCATTATCACTTTACACGCAGTTTACTAGACGGGTCGGTTTAAATAAATTATGACAGTAATTACGACAAGCAGGCACCGTTGAAGCGTCGTTGATATTTGATTGAATAAATTTCTTTCTTGAATACTGAATTTGCAATTTGATGGCTCACACCGTGAGGCGCATTGATGCGGCGTTTGAAATAAAAAATTCCATTTTCAAAGGAAAATGTTGGACTTGCCCATAGCGGCCCACTTTGCCTTACTGATTCACATAG
The DNA here is from genome assembly GCA_035220615.1 of Leptothorax acervorum. Classification (NCBI taxonomy): domain Eukaryota; kingdom Metazoa; phylum Arthropoda; class Insecta; order Hymenoptera; family Formicidae; genus Leptothorax; species Leptothorax acervorum. Next base: position 226,893 of record JASTWQ010000277.1, on the reverse strand, counting down.
ATGCAGCATTGAATGCAGATTAAATGTCATAACTTCCTCTCCGTACAGAATTTCACACTCTCCCACAAACTGAAGCAGATCACATTCGCATTTTCGAAGCTCTGCTTCGCTGATCTCGCTTTTCAGCAGGGTGTTAACGCTCCGAACAAACAAAATATGAGATTCGAAACATTCGTCGTTGAGTATCCCTTGTAGGCATGGTACACTGTCGAATAACAGCCAAGATTCCCATTCCGATGCTTTCCACTTTGGTGCATCTTTTATCGGCCTTACCAGTCTGTGAATTTCATGCGGTCGCTTTATTTTTGATCGACGGTTATTTATTTCCTCTCTATTACTCGGCTTTAAATAACAATTCCTTGAGGCTGTAGTCCATATGCTCCATAATTGTTTGGCTACACCTAGTAATACACCGTGCATGTAATCGATGGGGAGACTCCAAACGCAATTAAAATAATTCATCCGCAGCAGTTTCGGTCGACCTTTTACGCCGTTTATAGTTAAGCCGGCGCCATGAATCCTCTCGACCTTGTCAACGTCTTGTAAATGACTTTCGTATGATCTTAATTCTGGATCGATGCGACATATTGGATATCGCATTGCACTACCATCATAAAATCCATACGCATAGCACCAACTACATCCGTAATGTCCGTTGAACTGTACGCGAAACTGTACAACCGGACGAGCTACCGAGTCCATACATAGTAGAAGACAGTAAAATTTATAGTAAACCTTCTCCCCGGTCAATCAAAGTGTAAAATTTACTCCATTATTCATTAGATCATCAGCCTGGTCGTTGAAAATTGATAAATAAATCTTCATGAATTCAGGCTTTGGCTCTTTAGAAGTCACAAATAGTCCACCAAGTGTGACGTTACGAAATCGGACGCGAGGACTCAATTCATTAATGCAAAGTTGGATTGGCCAGAAGCTACGACTTGAACTCTTGAACATTGGAGCGCCATCTGTGTTTACATTATAAGTTAAAGCTCCCAGTAAGAGTTGTTGGACTTTCTGGTACAGACGACTGTCATATATGTCGCGTATTAATCCATCATTCGGTGTTTGTTTTATTGATTCAATGGTCTCCAATAAATCTGATTGCTTGCTTGCCTCACTTAGCATCATCTTCAGTTGATATTTTACATCAATAGGCAGAAATTGATTCTAACTTTCTGACGAAAGTGTATACTGCTTCTTACAAGATACACATTCAGTTCGCACATGGCACATTTTTTCTGCCAAACTTTTCGAGGCTATCAGTTGGTAGCAATTCTTAGTTTCGCAATAGAAATGTAATGTCATTTTATCGCGAGGTGGTTTAAAAACTTTTTCTCTTGCATAATGAGTTGAATTCCAGCATTCAAAATCAGGACCAGCTACAATCTTGACGAGATCTATCAAGTCATCTTGATTTTGGCGCGTGAGATTTTTTGTCACTACATATGTTTCTATCATTAGCAATACATCCGATACCGTAAGATGAGATTCGGGAAACATCACGGTGGTACCATGCATCTTATCAGTATTCAAATGCAGATTGGATTCGTCTTGGGAATCGTCTTCATGTGCTGAAGTCGATTCACTTTCATTATTTTCGGATTGGCTTTCGCTCGAGGATAAGTCATCGGCTATTTGTTCAATGGAATCTTCGTTTGGATTCTCGTCCAGTAACATATAATTACGATCGTCAGTAGGTCCAGTAGAAACATTCGACAATGTGTCGAGAAGGAAATCATGTTCCTCGTTCAGTGGAAAACCAATGGTTGGTACTTCATTCTCCGACAAAGCAGGAAAAATGAAATTATCTGCAGAATTTGACTTTCCCGGTTGACAGATTGAGACATTCTCCTGCGGTACATTACTTTCTTCATCACCTGACTCATTCAACACGACATTGTGTGAAATATTTGTGATAATTTTGACAATAAAAATTATTTTTTAACTCAAAAAATAGTGTGCTATAAACATTTGCATTTTTACATAACTATACGGCCAGTCCTTAATAGGACTCCTGGGTTCATCATATTGGAAATCGTGACGTCAAAGGCGAGAAATTCACACTGAAAATTCTTGCGTGCCATTTTCAAATAAAATAATATTTTAACAAAAATACACTTCAGATTGTTTTAGGACATTTGTAAAATGCTCTAAAAACTATCCTTTTCTCTTGACAGTTCATAAACAGCCGTAAAATAAATGAGATATGTAACAGTCATAATAAAAGGATAGTTTTACGAGTAATTAATTTATTTTTTTATTTTGCTAAATTGTGCTAAAACTATCGAAAGTATTTTCTGTTCAAAGATCTTTTTACTTAAAATTGGCACGCAAAGAATTTTAATGTGTCATTTCTTGCCTCTGATATCACAAATTCAACATTGCTGCGGCGAGTAGCCAGGAGCCTGCATTCGATTTATTCAATTTAGTTGCAATCTGACTAGCTCGTGGGGACTGAATATTCTTGAATGGATTACCCACTTACTTTCTTTTTTTGCCATCTATCACGTGTTCTCTCGCAAACTTGTGTAGACTCATATGACGGGGAGAGAATAAGCTTATAAACTTTCTTGTTTTTTGTCGGATCCATCGAGAAAATACATTCAACTAATAATTTTTACTTATCGAAACGATATTTTCTATAAAAATAAAGTGACATTAATAGATGTTCTGTATCAAACTCTAAGGAAATACGGCAAGTGAACGAAAGCATTGAAATCGCAGTGTTAAATTTACCGGTTCTGGCATAAGTTAACGGTTTACGGCCTGTATAAACCAGCCTTAACTAATTGGAAATTATCTGACCTTTCCGGAACCAATCAATAGTAGTAATATGTGCACAGATAGCCAATCGTGACATAACATATTAATTTTAAAAAAATTTTTACATTTATTTTTAATAGAATATTTATTTTTATGTAATTATACACTTGCAAATATATATTTTATCCTTTTGTAGACTAAGCTGATTTACATAAATGTAATTACAACTTCGTATAATTAATCACATTTACACATAACAACACATAACAACTCGTAATATCAATAATTGACTGTAATCATAATTCGAATAACATAAAATAATCGCAATAATAAATCCACAATTATATCGCTACCTTGCAAGAAGACCGGCACAATTCAAAAAGTATCAGTTTAGAGAAAACGCCTTTTAAAAATTTAATTAAAATTTAAGTCACATACATATAAATAATTTTCAAAAAATTACATCAATAATCTCTTTTACCCTGTTTCCAGTACATATTTAATTAAAGTTAAGTATGTACTTTAAACGGGTTCAGTTAACTTTAGTAAGTATCAGCGACGCCAACTTGGGAAAAATATTGGGGGGCAGAAGGCAAGCATTTCAAATAATGACAAAAGTATGTAGATTATATGCTTACATATACAGGGTATTTTAAAATTAAGTGCATTAAATTTGTGTAATGAAGGAAGGAATCAATACAAGCATTTTAAGTATAGGAACCATGGGTCGGCAACGCTTCGTTACGGCGTTATGGGCGTTTAAACTAAATCGTCATAACGTCTGCGATGCAATTATTTTATTCTGTTAATTTGACATGTTTACAGTAAATGTTCAAAGTTACGACCGCAAATGTTACGGCAAAAGTCATAGCAACGGAGCAATGACTGCCGCGTTCTTTGGAATATTTCAGGCATGTGTCGGATGGTTTCAGATGCCTCAACGATGCGAGCGACCAGATCCTCCTCAGATTCGAATTGTTCAGAATAAATCATACTTTTCATTGCACCCCAGAAGAAGAAATCGAGAGGCGTTAAATCTGGTGATTTTGCAGGCCACGTAACAGGTTCACCCCGCCCAATCCATCTGTCGCCGAAAGTATCTGTCAGGTGATTGCGTACTTCAGCCGTAAAGTGCGGTGGAGCACCGTCGTGCTGAAACCACATGACCCTTCTAATTGCGAGCGGTACGTCTTCCATAAGTTCCGGCAGGACTTGCTGCAGGAATACCAGAATTGCGCCAATTAAGCCTGAAAAGCATAAGGTAGGGCCCGATTAAAAAATCATTAAGTATTCCCGCCCACACATTCACCGTAAAACGTTCTTGGTGACCACGAATTAAAGTGGCATGTGGATTATCTTCAGCCCACACATGACGGTTGTGAGTGTTAACGATGGCCTCACGCGTGAAGCTTGCTTCGTCGGTAAACAAAACACGAGCTGGAAATTCAGGTTGGAGAGCTCTTTATCGGAAAATCATCGGGGCGAAGAGCTTGCACCTTTTGCCGATGAAACGGATGAAGCAAATTGTCATGGACAATATTCCAAACGAGACTGTTATTAACATGAAGCTCGCGTGCAACAATTCTAGTACTTGTTGATGGATTATCTTCAAATCGCTCTAATACCTCTTCTTCAAACTGTGGAGTACGTGTTGACCTATTCCTCCCTGCGTTGTACATCCTCGATTGCAATGATCCCGTTTCCCTCAGACGTTGATCAACGTTAACAAAAGTCCTCCGGTTCGGCAGTCTTCTGTTCGGGTATCTTTCTTGATACATCCTCTGAGCGAGCGCACAGTTGCCTCCAGCAGCGCCGAAAGTTAAGTGTATGTCTGCGAGTTCCTCCCAAGTGTATCCATTGTGGCGGTTCATGATTATTTCAAAGAAAATAAAGCTACTCATTTATCACCAGCTACTCGTTTCTCACTGTGAGTAGCACAGCTCGACTGACAACGTGATCACTACAGCTTGGCTGAGAAAACACGAGGAAAGTGAAAGAAAGAACTTGCAAGCACCTTGAGAAGTAAACAAACGAGAGGCAAACAAACTACAACGCGGGCGTAGTACTTGTGACGATTTAGTTTATACGCTTATAACGCCGTAACGAAGCGTCGCCGACCCATGGTTCCTATACTTAAAATGCTTGTATTGATTCCTTCTTTCATTACACAAATTTAATGCACTTAATTTTAAAACACCCTGTAGAACAAAGTATCGATACAAATATAATATTTGCGCATACAAAATCGGATGAAAAACTTAATTAAAAAGAAAATAACCGTATCAACACATAGTGACATAATTGGAGGGAACTCTCCATCTGACGTTTTTTTTGGGACCTTCCGATTGACAACATGGGTCTGTCGCCTTTGACGTTATTTTCTCTAACCTTTATGTATTTAAAAAAATCCGAAAAATTTCATAAAACATCTGTCAACATTGTAGATAACGATTTTGCAGTCATTTTGATAAACATTGTTTATTTCATATTTTCTGGTGGGCTTGCAAATTTTACACTTACGAGCAAATGTTGTTTTGACTCGAACGCCGGTGACCCATTTGGTCAAACGGAGGGTTAAAATTAATTTTATAAACAAAATAATACATTTCTTTTGCCAGCAATGATTAACAAATTAAAAGGATAAAAAAACCAAAAATAATAGGATAATTTCAGAAATTACATGTAGGTGTCGACTGTAACACAAAAAACGGTGTCGTTTGTAACACATTTACTTTGCAGGTTTTATCTGCGAAGACTGTCTTTCCAGTTTGCCAGCCAAAATAAATTAAAATCCCGAAAAATGAAATAAAACCGAGTTTAGTAGTGTGGACCAGTTTACAGCTTTTTTAAGGCGGAATCCAGAACTCTCTTTATGCACACCACAGCCTACAAGTCTTTCCGAAGCTATAAATTTTAATTAAAAAAATGTATAGTACATAAATTTTTCGATAATTAAAATGATATTGAATTTTTGTTACAATCCACACCGGTCTCCCCTAATTTAGATTTGAAATGTCGTACTGACATCCTCGAGAAGGACATATTGTACCGTCAGTAACAAAATAAAGGGGCAAAGATACGAGCTGTATCTGGAGATATAGTTTTTTAAAGGCGGAATCCAGAACTCTCTTTATAAGGAGATTAAAAATGGAAAATGTTGACAAGTTCTTTTATCACCATCATTAACCAGAAAAACCACATTAAATTTAAACCACATTAAAAACCAGAAAAATCACATTAAAAATAAACCAGAAAAATTATATTAAGCAGAAATTATTTGCGGTTGTTAAACAACCAATTACCATTATTAACCAGAAAAACCATATTAAATTTAAACCACATGAACCATATAACCAGAAATTATTTGAGGTTATACAACCAAAAAGAGGTCAAATTGTGGGGGCATCGCCCCCATACATTTTCCAATTTAAATTTCCATGACCAATTTCACAAGACCAATTACAGTGATTTGATTTTAACTGTGATTGGTAAGATACAAACAATAGAGAATACACTCTGTACAGCGAGAGAACGTTGACGGACTGCGTATAGACGGACAAAGTGAGGGTAAAGTCCTTAGAGCGTGGCGTGCTGGCGTACCCGCGTACAGTAAATACTGTAAATAGGCGTTCTGTGGGCGGAGACTCTCGCAAAACGGTTGAGTTGTTCTCCGATCCGTGGTCAATCTCACGCTGGACCAGCTGGACATAGTATAGAAATCCATCAACGTGTCGAAAATATACTTTTCCTAAGTTTATGATCCAGTTTTTTATTGGAATAACTTTTATTTCAGCCGACTTATTTTAACTAATCTCGGATTTAGAATTAAAGCCCTTGTGTTTGCATTTAATAATAAAGACTGACTGAAAAAATGGCGATATATATTTTAATGACAAATACTTTGTAACATTTTAAGACGAAAATTTTAATAAAAAAGTGCCGAGGCTGTAATAATGAATAAACGCACAAAATTCTATCCACTTTAAACTTTTCTCATTTGAAAACTATTATAGCCTCGGCATTTTCATATTAAAATTTTCGTTTTAAAATGTTACAAAGCATTTATCATTAAAATATTTATCGCCAGTTTAGGTACATTCTGTATAGTTGAAAAAAATAAAAAATCTTACAAAATTTCAAATATAAAAGAATTCTATAAAAATATAATATTATTAGAGGGGGCTACTTTTGTGAGTTAGTCTTAACGACAGTTAAGACATATGTTGCCGTCATGTTACTATTACAATTCAAATTGTTGGCAACATGTCAGCAACCTCACTGCATTTGGCTATCTGGGTGTATAATCAGAAATGAATTTATAAACGTATTTGTGTGCATGTACTGCGAGCTGTTTTCCCGCGAGCTCGCCACTCGCGGGGGCGTTTCCGCAAATTACCTCTCGAACACCGACCGCGGAAAGCAATGCACGAAAACTGGGCGCCAGGTGCGATAACGCGCACCACGTTTACTCGATTACTCGTCCTTGCACAACATAATCGTCGCGGTATCGTTTATCTCAGAGCGAGGTTCGTGAGTTATTTCAGGGGAAAAAGGGGAGAGAGCGTAGCACAGTGAGCACAGAAATAAAGCAGAGAAGAAGAGATAGATGGAATTAATAGTTAGATATATTTGGAGCCAAGAATAGACGTATAGGCGCGGAAAAATAATGAAGAAAATAAATGTCTATCGGCGCGCACCGCGTAGACGATCATACGTGTGTGACTCGGCGATAGATAGAACAGAACCTCGATAACGCAATGTTAACTGCACGCGGGACGCGAAGACGGAGTCAAATCTCACTCGCTAACACGGACACGCGACCACCCATTCACGCACACACGAATACGCGCCCATCCATCCGATTCAAAGTCGTACGCAACCACGCACGCATACCCGCAACGCAAGACCTTCCACATGCATACACGGAACACGGAATCTTACGCACGCCTACACGGAACACGAACAACGCGAAATCACACGCCAGCATTCCTGAAACGCGAAATATGCGGGTCGCCACGCCGCCCCACAACCCCGGTGCACGCCACGCGACACACAATGCACTCACCCGCGCAATCGCCCCGCGCGGGCCCCGTGGGTCGCCACCCAGCGCAGCACCCGCCACACACGACACGCAAAAACTGCTCGAACGCGCCCGGCGCGTGATCGTCCCTCGATGCTCCCCGGCGCAATCACCGTTCTCTTACGCGCGTCTAATTACTCGCGGTACGCGAGCACGAGGTCACACGCACAACGCACGCGGGCGGAAATTCGACTCTCAATTACACACAATATTCACGCGATGACTACCGGTCGCGACGGAATCCCCGAGGAGGGCGGGAACACGCACTAACTCGATCTCGATCCGCTCTCGGCCGGCCCACACAACGTCCTTTCGACGTTCCGGTACACGCGGTATGCACGGTGCTTTTCGGCAATTAACGTTCTCACAAGGCACGATCGGCGGACGCGAGGGCACCGGCCGCGAGCGGAATCACTGTATATCTCTGCATACCGGAGCGGCTGTCTCACAAAGTTTTCCTGGGGCGTGGATCCGATGTCGGTGGTCGGAACGGGCGGCTCTTTCCGTGGCTGACACAGTAGTGACGATCCTGCGACCCGGCGGGCTCACCTCGGGCCCCCGCGCTTGCGCACCGAATCCGCTTCCTGCCCCGGTCATCCGCGCCACATCCTGCCGTCGATTTCCGGGCCCCTAGATCCGCTCCGTCGGCCCGCGGAATTCGAACGGGTAGTAATAGGGCGGGTCCGGCTATCACCGCCGTGACATTTGCAGCCAGCGTCCGGCTGGCCAGACCGTGACCACGCCGACGGGCATCCTCTCGCGTTCGGCGAAGGCGGCGGGACCGTCCGCCCGCTCCTGGGGTGGCGGTATAGCGCATGACGTAGACCTCCGCGGGGCGTCCCCCTTGGGCGTCCTTGTTCCTTCTCCGGCGGCGGTATGGCTCGGGACGTGTGCGGCAGCTCGGCGGCGGACCCGTGGGTGACCCGCCTGACGGCCACCTCGTCTCCCTCGCCCCTCCTCGACGGCTCCTCTGGGGTCCCGCGATGCGGCTTTTAAGCCGTTAGATCGCAATTCGGCCCCGCTCTGGCTGCAAAAACGCTAATTTCACTATTAACTATAATTCGCCCCCGCTCGGATTACACCGCCCCCGAATTTGCCCTCGGCCGAGCTCCGTCCGGGAGGAGGACGCGACTTTTGCCACGTCACAGTACTTACCTCCGTTTCTGTACAAGCTTTCATAGCAGCTAACTTTTCTTTCAACAACTGGGTTTTGTCGATAACCTTCTGTTGTTTTTTAATTTTTTTGTCCTCGTCGGTTATTTCGGATGCAGAGAATAGAAGTGACGATGGCAGAACTTTTGGCCTCTCTTTTTCAATTTGACGTTGCAGATTCTCTAACGTTTCTGTAAATATAATCACAGATTTGCGCAAATAAGGGGGCAGAGAGTGGTTGCGTTAGTGGCTAAAGACATGTACCTTCAACGAAAGTTATGGCCGCCTGCCGGTATTTATCGCCACACCTGACTTTATATAATTTTTCTTTCTTCAAAGGAGTCTGAAAGTGATGTATTTTGTCACTCTCGATGATTTCATATGCCGACTCTCCAGTGTATTTTATGTAGCAAAACATTACTGAAAGTAATGTAATTAACAAAATAAAATGCAAATAGTAATGTGGGTTATGCTAAGTGTTAGAATTAGGCCTGATATGATGTGAGATTTTTGCATGACAAATAAACTAAATGCGAGTAATTCGCATAATTCGCAGTTTGTTCGCGCACGGATTATTCGCTCACGCACAATAGGGGTACAGTTGTTGGCCACTCTACAAAGACTTGCCACATCTTAAAAAATTAAAGATTATAAAGAAATACTATTAAAATGTTTTTAATTAGAAATATAAAAATATTTAATACACTTTTTTTGCTTCAGATACAATTAATACTTAATTATTTCCTGTTATAGAATCCTAAGAGTGGAGCCAACTATTTGCAGATTTTTTTAATGTTATGACATTTATAATTTTTAGGTTACATTGCTCCATCAAAAAATGCCAAAAGTTAAAAAAGATAAGTACCAAAAATTTTGAAAAATGAAATATTTCCAAAAAAAAGTTTGTTTAGTTAAAAAGAATGCTTGTTGAACAAAATTTGTTTCTTTTATTTTAATATGTTCATCTTATGTTAAAAATGAAATTTTCCAAAGAAAGTTTTCGTTAAAAAGAATACTTGTTAGACAAAATTTGTTTCTTTTCTTTAATTAATATGTTCACTTATGTTAAATATATGTAGTAAAATATTCAATATAAAAAATATAATATATTAAGTTAATAATTTTGGTTATTCGTGGCAAATTATTCAAGGTTCAATGACCATCTTCAATAACCAACCATTATCTGCAGTTTAACAAAGCGCATAAACTATTAAAATGTATTGTATATCCATAAATTATTATATTATTCTGTTTCGTGTTAACTTCAACGCTTAATATCTGTAACAGAAATAATTTGTTAAAGCAGAGAATAGCTGGTATGTGAAAAGTACATATTTATACCAACTATTCTCTGCTTTAACAAATTATTTCTGTTACAGATATTAAACGTTGAAGTTAACGAAATAGAATTATATAATAATTTATGGATATATAATACATTTTAATAGTCTATGCGCTTTGTTAAACTGATAATAATTGGTTATTGAACCTTGTTTCGTGCTGCATTTTCTATGCCGCATAATTATCATTTTTTTATATTATGTACAAAAGTCACTTCTATTTCGCGCACTTTACGTCACCAGAGCATGCGCGTATGACCATATTAATTGTTAAAGTTGACGAAATGTAGCGACATGAGCATGCCCGCTCATGTCGCTACATTTCGTCGGTATGACAGGTTTCATGAAACCTGAACAGTCGTCAACTTTAACAATTAATATCTCGCTTCGCGGGGCAGAGCGACACTTTTAACTGACAAATTTGTGTTTTACGTATTAAAATACACAGTGTTGTTAAGTTTCAGCCAAATCGGTGCAGACGCCACTATTCTTTAGATTAACCCCGGCTTGAAAAAGAGAGGCTGAGACGCCGCGCATCGGCGGGGGGGGGGGGGGGATGAATCAGCTGAGTGACAGCGTAGGTGGTACTGCTGATAGGTGTCGGGCTTCCTCTTAACCCCTTCAGTCCTGCCGTCGATTGGGTATGACGCGCGCGGCGGGCGGCTTGCCGTTTCGCAGCGACGACGACGACGAATTGCTGTCCCGTCGGCGGCAGAATGCCGCAAACGCGCAATAACGTCACCGGTCATGGTAGCCGGCTTCGTTTCGCCGGCACGATCGCGGCCGCGCCAAAACACCGTGGAGTCACGCACAACACGCCGAACACGCACCTCGCCGCGGGGGTATGCTAATTTGACATTTTTCTTTCTGCAGGATCGCCGGGACGAACAGGATCGGACCGGCACGTCGCGCACACAGATCGGCGGATGACACCGAGCGCGACCGAACACTCGCGAGTCGCGCGTCGCGGAAAACTTTCGCGCCGCGTACGCGTGATCCAAGCGCGCAAACATTATGAGAAAGTAATACATTTTCTGTTCAAATTTGTACTTAAAGAATTTGAAAAACTGATATCATCTTTCCATATTACGAGTCATTTAAATTAAGAAAATATAATATAAAATTTCTTTCTTAATTTAGGTTTTCTCATAGAAAATGCATTGCGCGTACGCAAACATTATCCGCAATTGCGAATAGATACCGTCAGCATCCGATGCGGACAGATAGAAACAGATAGGTACCGATTGAGAGGTAAAAGAAAATATGGTATATAAGATACAATAGGATCCTATCTTATACATTGCGAGCCGTTTTCCCGCGAGCTCGCCACTCGCGGGGGCGTTGCCATAAATTAATACTCTTATCAGTAGATCGCGAAAGATACCACACGAGAATTGGGCGCCAGGTGCGATTACGCGCACTACGTTTCGATCATCTAATCATTAGTATACGAGTCTAATTGCCGCGATAGGATAGTACCTCAGGGCGAGATTCGTGAAGTTAGCGAGGAGAATGAGGGGAGGGAGCGTAGCGCAGAAAACACAAATAATAAATAAGCGGAAAAGCGGATGTAGATGTAGTAAAAACAAGAGTAGATATATTTCGGTAAAGTAGAAGTAAAAGCACGGAAAAATAATAAAGAAATAAATGAATATCGGCGCAGAGAATATAAAGCGGTAATGTGTGTGTGATTCGACGATAGATAGTAAGAAATTTCAGCGACGAAATACTAACAGCACGCGGGATACAAAAACGGAATTATACACGACATGCAAACATCCATCCAACTCACAATCGTCGCGCGCGAGCACACATGCACCCACGAAACGCGAAATATTCCGCACGCATACACGGAACGCACAATTCTACACACGCATACCCGAAACGCACAATGCGACCCATACACACCCGAAATGCGAATAACGCGAAACAGCACACCAGCATACACGAAACGCAAAATATACGTGGGTCGTCACGCAGATACACGACCCCGATGCACGCCACGCGACACGCGATGCACCCACATACGCACAATCGCCCCGCGCGGGCACGCGAGTCGCTACCCAATGCGACACCCGATATACGCAACACGCAAACACTACTCGAACGCGCCCGGCGCGTGATCGTCTCCCGATGCTCTCCGGCGCAATTAACGCTCATCTATGCGACTCTAATTACTCGCGGCACGCGGTACAACGGACGGGCACGAGAACACACACGCAGCGCGCGAACGACATTCGTCTCACAATCATGGATAACCCGAGTAGGTATACAACCCCGGTACTGGGCCATGGGGCAATGAGGGAGGGTTAGGGGGCGGGGGAGTAATCGAGGGGCGAAGGGGGATGACGTCACGCCAGGGGGGGGATTTTGGTGCATCCGGACCAGAGGGGGGGAAGAGTTGTAGGGTGAGGGGCTGACGTTACGCGCGGGGGGGGGTGCCGCGTTAGGGCCGCGTAGGGTCCGCGCGGGGGAAGGGTACCGCGTTAGGGCCCGCTGCGCCGCGCCGCGCGGGCGCCGCCGCCCGCCGCCGCCGCCCGCGCCGCCGCCGCCCGCCCGCGTTCGCGTTCGCGTTCGCGGAAAAATCCAAATTTTCAAAAAAACGCTATCCTACCTTAATTTGTCGGACGCCCGTGTCCGCGCCCGACGGGGTGACGCTCGAGCTGCAATCGTTGCAGCTCTAGTCTCATCATCTCAGCGCGGCCTCGGCCTTGACCGCCACCGCCACCGCCACCGCCACTGCCACCGAGCAATCGGGTGAAGTAGGCAATGTCCCGCAGCAACCCTGACGAAAATTATATGTTTATTGAAAGTTTATAAGAAGTTTGCTTAAGTGTTGAGTAGATGTTTCATTTGAGCTTTAAAACATTTATTAAATTGTTTGTGAGATGTAAATTTAAACATGAAATTGTTTATGAGATGTTCACGGCTATGTTTGATAGATGTTCGGAAAGTGTTGTGTAATGTTTTTGGAGTGTTGCAAATGTTCACGAAGTGTTTTAAGCAGCAGTTTGCGAGCGCGTCAAAATGACGTCAAATATACAAAATTATAATTAATTAAAAAACAAAATTTGTTATAAAATACATACGTTTTATGTTTATTTAATTATTATTATTAGTCTTCAAAAATAAAGGTAACTAAAATAAGATTACATTAACGTTACATCAATCCAAAAGTGTACCACATTTTATTATAAAAGTGGACTTCACAATACATTTGATACAAGTTGTGATGTTCCGTCATTTATATCGTTCTTATATAGCACCGTTTGTTGTATTTTAAATACGAGAAACGGGTCTCATCGGATTCCATCTATCGGATGATTCGACACTTACATACTGTCCTCTTACGTTTGATTATGTTTTTAAAAGAGATCTCCATGTTGTGGAGATGTTTATTAGATGCTTATGAAAAGAACGTTTGAGAGATGTTGGGATATTGTTTTGATGCACGCTGAAATCAATGTTACACGAATGTTTCTAAAGCGTTTCTTATGAAGTGTTTAAATGGCGTTTAATACCATAGCCTCAAATGTTTCCATTATAGTTTTCTAAGTATTTATAAAATGTTATTGCAGCAGAGGATTAACCAGGTGTTTGCAACGTGCTTCCAAACAGTGTAACCATCAATAAAACTTTTCATAAATAGTGTGACCATTGATAAAACTCTTCATAAACAAATATAAACACAATCTCTCACTATCAATTTTCGCCAGGGAAAGTATTGAAGCCGAAATGGCCCCAACCACGTCCTGCACCTTGATTCGGACGATGCGGGGGTCGCAGGCCTGCCGCAAGAAACCTTGCGACAATACTGTTAATGTCAGTGTTGGCAATGCGGCCCAAGCGTGTCACTAATGTGTCTTCGAATTGTAACATGACCCGAACATAGTGCATTGCTAGGACACGTGTGTCATGTTGAGGTGTAATTACAAGTTCTATTTGTGGTTGTGGCTCTACTTGTTGTTGTGGCTCGGCCTCTGGTGACACCACTGGCACATGTCGCGGAAAATGCTCTAAAGGAGCCATAACGTTTTTTCACACCTGCGAAAATGGAGCATAGAGAATACACTCACATACACACTTACACACAAAAACTAGCAAAAACTGGTACCGCGAACGACGTTACTAATATCTGTGAACGATTGTATACAACCGGCGAGCGACAGGTACAGACTGAAGCGGAACTGCGGCAAGAAACCCGCTAGAGGAGAATGAAGGACAGTTTAAAAACTGATAAGTAGTCGCTTCTAGCGAAAAGGATGATTATATTTCGTGTTACAAAGACGAGCCGCTGATCCCTGGCGCTCTGTAACGCGCAACGCCATTACCGAATGACGTAGCGAAACATACCGTCGTAGAAGACGGCTGTTATTGTTAGAATACAAAATAGAAATCGGCGCGATGCCATAGTTTTTAATCGATCGCGGTGTTGCGGTCATGATCAGCATTTTCGTTATAGGAAGACTTGTTCTTTTGTAAAGGTTTCAGCGAGCGCGTTGCGACATTTTTCACGCATGTAAACAAACAGCGTCTCGCACTACAGAAGCGAGCGCCGACGTTGTGGCGAACGTACGCGTATATCGCTCGAGTGGAAAATAAAGTACGTCGTAATTCAGGCTTGAAAAAGACTTTTTATTTTTTCTCTTACGTATTTAGTCATGCGTAGTGGAGGGGAAAGGAGATAGGAAATAAAACGTTGTAACGTACATATACGTGTAATTTATTTATTTTTATAAGTTCTATAAAGAGATTCCACTTCTTTCTCGTGTTTCGACCACCAGTTAAATATTTTAAATACGTTTTGTAACGCGCAATTCTTCGTATGTTTTCCGCATCGCACAGTATTAGCGGCATCCATATTGTTCAAAGAGTCGATGTCTTCGTAATCCGCATCCAGAGTCTCGACGATCATTTTCTTTCTCGCAAAATCTTCGAGCAGATCCACCAGCCATTCGCGTTTCTGGATTCCCTTGACGTACACGAGAGTCGGTGGTGTCTCGTCGTCGTCATCATCATCATCCTCTTCCATACCGAACACGGCCGATGTAATGAGACGTTTCACCATGCTGTACGGCACGTTTCCGTCGTTCCATCGTAACCCGTGATGATTTTTGATCAACCAGGTAGCGCATGATTTGTCGGAATTCATGAGGAGATTTCACGGCATGGGTCGTTCAAAGATGTAATGCGCCAGAACGGTTCCCTTTCGCAGCACCGCCACCTCCTTCACGACAAACTTCATTCCGACGAGGAAACCTTGCAGGTCCACGAACGTTGGTACGGACATGAGATTTGTCTCTCTTCGATGCGTTACTCGAGAAGAATGACGCGCAAATATGCAAACGTCTCGCGACACTTTTTGATTTATACCCTGCTCCTCTTCCCCCTCTCTTTATTAATATTTGTTTTTCGACGTTGCCGCGAACGTTCAGACAATTTTGCGCACCACGTTGGTCAACGGGTTGTACTGAATAACGCGATCGTGTATGATGAGACAGTACGCTGAGGTATTCGGCGGTACATTCTCCATGCAATCAAATTTTATTCTGACATCCACGGTGGCAGTTTTGACAGATTCGTTTTGTCGAGAGCAATCGATGACCACTATTGGAGCGTACAGTAGAAAATTCGGGACATCGAGACACGGCTGAACGTTCTCGCGTCCGTAACACGCTCTAATGAAACGCGCGTACATATCGTACAGAATCGCCCATCTGTGTCTACCAAAGTCTAAATTCATGTCGTCCTACGGATAGAATTCAGAGTTTAGATAGAGTTTCACGTTGGTCAATTTGCAATGATTGAACGTTGTTACTTCTCTGCTCATAACGTTCTTCCGGCCCGTCTGCAGAGCAAATATCGCGACGTATCGCGGTTTTTCGAGCTGAATCGCGGTCTTGATGGCCCACGAGTGCTTGGTCGTGTTCTGCAACAGGGGATACTCGTACAGATCCCACGAACGGAAACTCATACTCAGATATCGTCCGTTTTCCAAGGCGCGCAGCATCGACAGTTTGTTGATCTCGTTCAGCAACACGTGAGGCATTCGCCATTGTATCTTGAGTACGTTGATAGCAGGAGTCAACGTCGGATTTCCCACTAGGGAATTGTTATCGTTGCGCGATCGTATCAAGATCAATTCATGACGCGCGTTGATCACCACGCGTTTGTAATCCTCGCAAAATCCCAGTAACATGCTGAGCGGTACGTGAAAAGTAAAGTTTCTTCGCGTAGAAGTGATGTCCGCGTTATTGAACATATCCCAGCCGGCGTTTTTCAGAATCGTACTCGCGCCCAAAGACAGCGACGCGTAGTCCTTGAGCGTTGTTGTTATTCCTACGTTGCGATCAATCTCCACGCCGTCGAATTCGTATCGAATTTCATCGAACATAAACGCGACGGCATTATTTGCCAATACCACGTTATCGGGTTCACTGTCTACTCTGTTCACCGTCAATATTCCTTCGACGTAGAGAAAACTTTCGCACGGCAACGTATACAGATCCTGCTGTTGTATGGGTATTCGTATCTCATCGCTATACTCGAACGTTGTGTTGGCGTACGCATTGTACGTGTGAGTCTCGATCTTGACGATGCGATCGTCAAAGACTGGCTCGCTTCCGATGTTAAGGATATCGGTCATGTTTCCTCAGATATTTCGCACCGCGAATCCCAAAGATTGTAAGAATTCAACGTTCGACGCTGTGAGCTTCTTTCTCGTATTTTTAGCGTAGCCTAACGCTGGTGATGCAGATAATCGGACGATATCGTCGGTCGCTACCGTAGTGTAAATAGTGTTATCTCTCGTGTGCTCCGAGTCGTTCTGATCCACGATGCGTACCGATAGATCCGTAATGCTCCGTGCGATGATTGGCAGGTAAATGATCTGCGCCGGTGTTTCCGATATCTTATATCCTGGTGGCACGCTCGGAGAAAATTCGTGTATTGTGTGAACGGGTTTGCCGTTGCTGTACGCACCCGCGGTCACGTTACACTCTAGGCAGATAATGTTTATGTTGATGATATTAATCGGTAGGTCCGATCGGTGCTATTTTCCCGGATGCTATATACGTTTCGACGAGAATCTCAGTAGCGATCCAATTTTGTTTGGTCGGCAAAAGTTTACTCTGAAAGCGCAATTGATCTCGCTCTTCATCGTGTTGTAATTAGCACGGAGCACTAGCGGATATTTTACAGCCTCGTCGTCCTCGTACTTCGCGTTGTCGTCGTCGTCATCGTCCTCGTCGCCGTTCGCGCGAGCGGTCTCCTCTCGCGCGATATCCGCGACCGATGTACGATTGTCGCTGATGGAACGAGCTACGCGTCGGCCGCGTCGCGGGCGTTTCCGTGAAACAGCGCGTTTCAAAAACTCGTGTATTGCTCGTATCTCGTACGATCCCTCAGGTATCGTAATTTCCGTGTCATCCTCGTCAAAGTAGAATTTATTATTCGAAGAATTAACGTTCGGTATCGTGTGATAAGTCTCAAAAACCATTAGACCGAGCTCGTAGTTACCGTCGCTCAAATCTACGGCGGGAAAGTAGTGCACCGCGAGGATGCTGCTCTTCCCGGTCAGCGTGAATGTCATAGACATGTCGGGGGCACGAACACGATAACTAGTGCCCCTTGATTTGACTGTGGTTTCTGGTAGTATTTCTTACGCTGAAAAAAAGTTAAAAAAAAAGTGGTAATTATTTAGTTTACATCCTTATAATGTATCACTTAAATTTTAATGAATATAAGTATGTATTAAATCTTCGCCTTACTAAACAGATGAGTCTACAATATACTAAAAATATTAATACTGAAAAGATTAGCGAGGCCCCGTACGCAAGGTAGGACGTTCCATTCACTTGACGTATAGGATTTATATAATATGTATTAAATCTTTGCCCTACTAAATAGATGAGTTTAGAATATACTAAAAATAGATACAGAAAAGATTAGCAAGACCCCTACGCAAGGTAGGGCGTTGCTCCTCTCTCCACAACCACCCTCTCTGCCAACGCCTGTTTCACGACAGTTTTTTGTACCAGATTAAGTCTTGTTTTCGTAATAGATGTTGCTTCTGCAATAGAAAAGTGTTATATCAAAGTCGGGGGGGCTCCGCCCCCCTTACCCCTGCCGGGGGGCTTCGCCCCCCTGGACCCCCCATTGGAAACTTCGCCTAGACCTCGCTTTACAACTTAACACCCCGAGGGGGGTGCGGGTGAGGAGGCCGAAGGCCTCTGTGTTAGTACTAGTCTTGCGTTGTTTACATTTTTAAAACGTAAACACAGAAATCTCATTTCTTTTAGTAGACGCTTGTATTCAGTTCTTGAAGGTAGTCAGTTACATTCGTACTCTCACATTATGTTTACCGATATTCATCCTCGTCTTCACCCAAAATTGGTGAATTTTTCTTTTTTTTCTTCACGACATCATTTCTGAGAATAAAGTTGCACAAGTTTTTCTCTATAATATATTATACCTAATAATTTAAAAAAGTAAAGATTTATATTATATTTATTTTGAGCTTTAATACTGCATATCTCGAAAACTAAAGCAGTTAGCCCTATAAGACCTATATAATTTTTTGTTCAGCGTAAAAAATACTACCAGAAACCACAGTCAAATCAAGGGGCACTAGTTATCGTTTTTTCCCCATGTCGGGAAAACCGTTCGACTAACACTGAGTCTCCGCGGGCACCGTCAGCCTTTAAATTCGTGCCGATTCATCGATCGTCTGGAGAAATCGTAGACACAATTGTCCGTAGATGTTCTGATCATAAGTTTGAAAAGGCGTGTGATTGTACTCAATCTTTGTCACGCTCGGTTTGAAATATTGCACCAACTTCTTCGACGGTCGAAAATTACCGAAACTGTCGAAATACTTCACGCGGTTTCCCCTCTTTGCGTACGCCACCCAATGAGTACCGGGACCAGCTGCATCGTCCAAATTTACAATACCGCTCTTGTTTCGTCGTATGCCGTCGATCGGTAACGAGTCACGCATGAAAACACCCCTGAAGAACGGTACGCGCATGTGTTTCGCCAGTCGATTCAATTGCACGTTAGTCGTAATACCCGTGGGCATTTTCAACGTCTCTTTGACGTTTTTTTTCTTATTTTCTCTCTTCTTCTTCTTCGACGCAACTCCCTGTCCGCGTTTGTACGGAGCGAGATAAAGTCCGCGGCCTTCCATGGCGCGATTGTGACGTTGCATCTCTTCCAGCTGACGTCGCGCGGTTTTGCTAGCGTTCACGGCCGTTGCGACCCCGGCCGCCCCGCCGGTCAGGGAACCGAGAACTCCCAGCAACGGTAGAATCGGTAATACACCGCCTCGTTTCGCTGTTGGAAGTATTCGTTTTTTCGATGCTCTCTTCTTCTTCTTTACGGTTTTCAAATCCATTCCTAACTTTTGCTTGACATTCATGGTCGCCCAGACGGCTGTAGCGACAGCTCTCTCTCCGAGACCCGAATCTTTCGCGGTGACACGTTCTAGCGCTCTTTTGGCGAGTACCTTGTCCGCCGCGTGTCTCCCGGTGAGATCTTTGTTACGCGATTACGCTATGTCGTGCTCGCGATACGCCGCGTCCAGTGGATTCACACCCGGATCGCCTCTGGCTAATCGCTCCTTCAGCCGAGTGCCCGGACCGCAAAACTGATAGCCGGGAATGTGCAATTCGATCAGAAGTGAGCTTATTGCGCTGTTGAACAGGCCCTTGCCTAATTTTTTCGCTGGCATTCGCCGCAATTCTTTATCAACTGTGCCGGACCGTCGATGTGCGTTCGATGATGCGGTAAATTATAATGTTTTAAGCACCGACGATATTGCTGAACCTCCGAATCCGCCTTTATATGTTCCGGAAGCTTATCCTACACGTCGTGGACGTGATCGCCACAAATTTGCAACAAAACAGCCTTCGGTACAAATTGTAGCTGCTCGGCGCTGAAATCGCGAATATCGGAAGGTCTTGATAACAGGACAAACATTTTTCCGCTACTGAGCGATTCGCGGTTTCGCGCACCTATAAATAGGCGTCCGATCCAGCCCTCCGGTCAGCAATGCGAAAAAAAATGAGATTCGTGCGACAACCGCTGGCGATTCGCGTGACGAACTGCGACGACAGATCACGGTCGATGGCGGGTAACGCGGAGAAGCGCAGGCACGGTACGATGCTACCGGCCACTATACGCGCCATCATTTGCGGCCCCTCGAATTGCGGTAAAACCAACGTTCTGATAAGCTTGTTGGAAAGTCCACACGGTGCGTTTCGAGAACGTGTACGTGTACTCAAAGTCGCTCCAGCAACCGAAATATCGATATCTGGAAAATTTATTGACGTCGATTGACGAAATCGGCTACTTTACGTTCTCCAACAACAGTGACGTCATTCCGCCGAGCGATGCGTGTCCAAACTCGATATTCGTCTTCGATGACGTGGCATGCGACAAGCAAGACGCCGTGAGAGAGTACTTTTCAGTGGGCAGGCATTCGAACATCGATTGTTTTTATCTCTGTCAGACGTACACGAGAATACCTAAACATCTGATTCGCGACAACGCGAACCTGCTGATCCTGTTCAAACAGGATGGCACCAATTTGAAACACGTGTACAACGATCACGTGAATACCGACATGTCGTACGATGAATTCAGCGCGCTGTGCAGCGAATGTTGGCAGCGCAAGTACGGATTCGTAGTGATAGACAAGGACAGCGCGCTCAACAATGGCCGATACAGAAAAGGCTTTAACATGTTCGCGATACCGCAAAAGCGGTCAGTCGTCGTCGGTACCTCGTCGAGGTAAAACGTCGGACAGAGCGTCACTTTACGTATTTCCGCGATGGCTGCGATCGACAAGAGCATGGATATCCGCGAGCGCGAGAAGGTTGCGAAGAAGATTGCGAAAACGAGCGAGTCGATTCGCAAGAAACTTTGCGTTATGAAGACCGGTAAGATCAAGAAAGACATTGAGTTGGACACGCACATTAAGCCTCTCATCGAGCCGTTGCAAAAGATCGCCGACAAATCGATCGCGGTGAAGAAAGAGGAGCCGGAGAGCGACGCTGAGATCGAAACGTTTTCCGAGGATGCAACACCGAGAAAGAGAAAAGGGTCGGATCACCCGCCGGCACCGCGTAAATCTAGCCAATCGAAACGATCGAAAGCTTCACTGGATGTGCCACCACCGATAACCTCTACACCGATAACCTCTACACCGATAACCTCATCTCCACCGATATCATCTCCGCCATACGTAACGGCGAGAAAAGTGCAGCCTACAATAAAGTTCGAATTATCCGAAAACATGCCTGTTTTTGAACTCACGGACGACTCGGAGCTCGCGACGTCTATTCGAAAGGAGTTGGAAACGCCTGAGGGTCGAGAAGCGTTGCACGATACCTTGGGTCCATTGAGTCAAGAGTACATCGGTGCTCTTATGGGCGTCAAGCCAAGGAGCGATATAGATACCGTGTACGGCGTTTATCTCGGCAACGATGGAATGATGCTCGGTAATAAACGTTTCAAGGTGGACAGCGTGGATAACATACATATCGGTGACGTAAGTTACATCGGCACACCCGATATTTACGAGTTGATCTTTAAAAACAAGCCTGATGAAAACATGTACACGGAGGAGTATATGCAAAAGTACATGAATACACTGTTCGAGACGAGCACTCATAGAGTCAATCACGATCCTCTCGGGCGAGTAAAGTCCAACAGGGGATACAAGTACACGAATATAATCAAGTAATTGATACCGCCCGCATCCATGAAGAAACAATCCGGAAAAGGATTATTCGCGCCTCGCGTCCCATGTGAAACCTGGCAATGTGTAGTAATAAGCGGGGTCTAGTCCGTAACTTTTGATGCAACTGTCACGGAAATTTTCGAAAACGTCGGTGAGCAGTTCGAAATTTACGCAAGTATGTTTTAACATGGCATCCCACGTATACCCGGGAAGAGTATAGTAATACGCGGGGTTAAGTCCATAACTCGCGACACAGCTATCGCGGAAATTTTCAAAGATGTCAGCCAATAACAAGACATCTGTTTTTAAGTACAGATCGCTGTATTCGCCTAAGGTTTGAATGGAGAACCGCTGCCAAACGTTCACGGCGTGCGCGTAATCACTCTCGGATACAGTGTCACCAACCAATGATCTGTAAAATGATTCGCGCGGCGGTAAACGCGTGTCCTGCAACTTGTCCACGCAATCCACGTATTCATAAGGAAAGACACCTTTTCGCGTCAGTAATTCTAAATCATGAACTGATAATTCGGAAAATTTTGAACGTACAATTTTTAACTTGTCCTTATCGAGGAAGGATGCCAATTTTTCGAGACTAGTGTTGAGAAATTTTAACGAATCGATGAATCTTAACTTTATATTGTTTTGCAAATCTGATTTATCGGCGGTGTCTTTAACGTTTTTCGTGAATGAGATATACTTTTCTTTAGTTAACGGTAGTAGATGGATCGAGCCTTCGAACGCTGCAGCTATTTCCTTTATGATAAAATGTGCGTCATAGCCAGATAAATTGTGAAAAACTACGGGAATGAAATAAGAGTCTTTATAGTTGAGATTACAGTTTGAATGCGCGGGACCTCTGTAACGACCGGTCAGATGGCAATAATCGCGTACCCGCTCCTCGTCGTCGTTTAGTGTGAACGGTTTTTCGCAAATGTGGCAGTGCGTCGCGCTGTGAAACGCATGCCACTGTTCTTTCGAGAGCGTTTCCATGGGGACATTGGCGGATAAAATACCCTTTACGCGATGCGCTATTTCTTCGAGTTCGTTGGCGACGCAATCCTTATCGCGGCGAAACCGATACGTACATAACGAATCGTCGTACGAGCACTGCACGTAGTATCCTATGCTAAATACCTCGTGGCGTTGATATGCGTACGTCGACGTTCTCTCATCCGCGTCCATCTTCTCCAGGGTGCATTCGAGATCGGCGTACACGACGAACGGAAGCCGCTCCTTCCTGTTGTAGTTGCAGAAGCTCAGCCGTTTGTCGTCCTCGCTCGGTAGTCGGATGCCGCAGTCGTTCATCTCACTGCAGTCTACCGTGTGCGATTGCAACTTGTCGCTCGTGTAGAAATAGTGTAGACATCTGCAAAAAATTTGCAATTTTTACATATATCTTTTATATAAGAAATATAATATATCATATACTTTGATTTTTAAATGTATACTCACCGATCGCAAAAGTATTTCCTATGTTTATCTATATTTATTTGTGAGCTCACAAGGCGGGACAGGTTCTTTATCCACGCGAAATGTCCCACGTTGTAGTCTCGAGAGTCTTGCACGTACAGCAGATTGACGTGCTTTTCTCTCTTCCGGTCGGTGAGCCGTATCGGAAGAACGGTTAGCGTTTCATGTCCCTCGATGGTGTAGACATTTATCGATACGTCGTTGAGTCGTTCAAATGTACTAATTCCTTTCAGAGACATAGGAAACTCAATGTCTTGTACATTTAACACGGTTGTATAATGCGGGTACAAGGATACCCGTTCCGCATGTTGCTCGACTGGATACAGCGCAGCGACCACCGACTACGCGAAACACGCATTGTCCATGGACTGGATGTTAATCACCGCTTTCTTCCTCGATATCCCTTGCGGTAATTCCAGGTGACATCCCGCGCGCATAGGATCATACGTGTTGATATTAATTGTAAGATCGAGGATACGCGATAGCGCCCACCCGCTGTCGCGCTCCTGGAACTCTTCGAGTTTCGCCAGTGTGGGTTCGATAACGTGTCGCTCGTACCACTCGCGCATATCGGATGTACGAAAGAGGGCATAGTTATTCGTGTTCATACTTTTATTTTCACGTTTATTGCCCGTCACAAACTCACCGTTGAACACGGTGTTCACTTTCACGCTGTTGTGTCTGTTTATAGCGTCTTGCACTTTCTCGAGCACTACACTAGCAGCGTCCACCATAAATTGTCGCGGTTCGATATTGAGACCGGCGTTTTCCTTTGACAAGGTTTAGATAAACAATATATTTAATTTCACGAATAACGCCGACACCCGGCGCGGCCTGGGTCAATGGCTGCCAGGGCTCTGAGTGATTGCGACAAATTATTTACTAGTTGGGCGCCAGTTAGTTTTGTGAACACTAACAAACTCCTATTTCATACTTAAGTTTCCGTAGTCGGCTAGCGGTTTCAAGCAATCGAATATGAGACAACACAAGGGGAGTTCCGTTGGAAGACCCAAGGAATGTTGCAAATGTCAAGAGAAAGTCAGAGAGATAAGCAAGCGATATATAAGTGTATTGAAAATTGACTTACATTACAGGTTACGTAACTGTTCGCCACAAAACGGGCCACACAACTCGTCCACAATTGTTATACGCACGCCGCCTACACAATTACGGCGTTGACAAATCTGTATCGACGAAACTGCTCAAAAACCGGCAGACAGCTGATCGATTTCGCACCACAAATTACGCATGGACTGATCACGCCGAAGACCGACGGAAAAGTCCCCGAGATCCCTCGGTCG
Organism: Leptothorax acervorum; assembly: GCA_035220615.1. Lineage (NCBI taxonomy): Eukaryota > Metazoa > Arthropoda > Insecta > Hymenoptera > Formicidae > Leptothorax > Leptothorax acervorum. The sequence continues at coordinate 202,038 of JASTWQ010000277.1, read as the reverse complement.
CCTCGCTACCACGCGCCCACCCCTCCGATCCTACTAATCGTTACGGGTCGATACTTTCCGTCAGATACAGCCACGCTATTGGCTCTCCGTCTCGACGGTTTACAAGGGTCGGCGCCCGTGCAGCGCGGGCAACAGAAAATGTACAATCGATATCCTATGAAGATTTTGTCGGATCGACCGTTACATCGAGTGTCGACGCCGAGGGAACGATTTCAATTTTCCTGTCACAATATGGTCTGTGTTAATCACCGCACCGGTCCGTATACGGCTTTCGAACGCGGCATCGATCTCTCGCCAAACGAGTCTTTCCGCGTATTGCCACCGCCGCTACTGGTGCCCGCGACCACCAAATCATCACCGCTGTGTGTAAAACGTCTGTCTAACTGAGTTCTCGCACCCTCGAGGAGTCTGACATTCGACCCCAAAGAATGTCTTTTTCCGGGAAAGAACCGCGGACGCTTGGCGCGACAGTGCTCTTCAAGCTGTTTAACGGTTTCCTCGCATCGCTGTGCCCACGTGAAATACTCGCCCAAGGTAGCGACTTGGCGCGACTGCTACAACAGTTCGCGCGCAATTTTATTGAGATGTTCCATGTTTTTGTGTTTTATAGTAATGTTTTTTAAATCACGTCACACACTTCTACGGAGCACTTGCACGTGACTAGATCACACCATAAACATGTTCGTTCGCACTCCTGAACGTGATAGTGCATACGGGAGCGTCCCGTTTGACCACGTTAATATTGACCACGGTCCCGATTGACCACGTTGATATTGACCACGTTGCAATTGACCACGTTGCGATTGACCACGTTGCGATTGACCACGGTCCCGATTGACCACCGTCCCGATTGACCACGGTCCCAATTGACCACCGTCCCGATTGACCACGGTCCCGATTGACCACGGTCCCGATTGACCACCGTCCCGATTGACCACGGTCCCAATTGACCACCGTCCCGATTGACCACGGTCCCGATTAACCACCGTCCCGATTGACCACGGTCCCAAATGACCACCGTCCCGATTGACCACGGTCCCGATTGACCACCGTCCCGATTGACCACGGTCCCTTTTGACCACGTTGAGATTGTCCACGTTGAGATTGACCACGTTGAGATTGACCACGTTGCGTTCGACCACGTTAATATTGACCACGTTGCGATTGACCACGGTCCCGATTGACCACGGTCCCGATTGACCACGGTCCCGATTGACCACCGTCCCGATTAACCACAGTCCCGATTGACCACCGTCCCGATTTACCACCGTCCCAATTGACCACGGTCCCGATTGACCACGGTCCCGATTGACCACAGTCCCGATTGACCACGGTCCCTATTGACCACGTTGATATTGACCACGGTCCCGATTGACCACGGTCCCGATTAACCACGGTCCCGATTGACCACGGTCCCTATTGACCACGGTCCCGATTGACCACGTTGATATTGACCACGGTCCCGATTAACCACGTTGATATTGGCCACGGTCCCGATTGACCACCAACCCTATTGACCACGATCCCGATCGACCACCGTCCCGATTGACCATGGTCCCGATCGACCACCGTCCCGATTGACCACGGTCCCGATTGACCACCGTCCCGATTGACCACGGTCCCGATTGACCACGGTCCCGATTGGCCACGCTCCCGATTGACCACGGTCCCGATCGACCACCGTCCCGATCGACCACGGTCCCGATTGACCACGGTCCCGATTGACCACGGTCCCGATTGACCACCGTCCCGATTGACCACGATTGAGCACAAAAAATAGATTGTCAAGAAAAATAAATTTGGACAATTTGCGTGGTTGTTAATGTGTAAAAACTATAACTATAACTTATTATGTATGTACAACCACTGAGATATATAAATAATATCTCAGTATTTATACAACACAATTATTTTACGAAAGGTTAGGAAATCTGTCATAACAACTTCGTGGAAAAAAAATGTATATTAACTGCTATCAAGGAAGTATATCTCTACTTTTTGTTGGTACTTTGTTGCTCAATAATAATTAGTAATTATATTATATCATTCTGCATCTTTACCTTGCACATCATTGATATGACAGATTTCCTAACCTCTCGCAATATCACGTTAAACATACATAATATGTAAGTAAGTTATTATATTTTCAAACTGGACTGCAAATTCTCCAAATTCCTGTTCTCAGACAAAGTGTCATTCCACATATAAAAGATATAGAGTACTGTAATCGGAAGGTAACGAATATCAGAAAAAGTATAATTGAGTACATTTGTCAGGATTTATGTAAGTATCCTGTATTTAAACTCTTTACGAATGCACACAATTACTTGTCATTCCTAGCAATTATATATACTAATAAATAATAACTCTTTCTTATTTGCAGTGATACATCAAATTTCTATATCTTTATTAAAAGTAGCATGGTAATTTGTGCAATCTATTTCTATTAATGCTGAAATGAGAGAAATCATTAACAAAACAAGTTGCTAATGTCAAAACATTAAAATTATTAGCTGTCTCATAAACTGTGATAAGGTATTATATTTACGAGATTTAATAATATTTTTATTATAATTACTCTGCACAAGACATTCTGAATATTATGCTATTGATTAACTTTACTAAATGTCCATTTTTCAGATAGAAAGAAAACTGAGAACAACATATAACATGCATCTGTAGCATTATTTTCAGAAGGGACTTGTCATCAACCATCAAGAAAGAATTCATCAACAAAGCACGAGATTCTTTTAAGCAGGAGTTTATTATTACTGTCTCTGCTATTAGAATCTTGTGAAATGTTATGAAAACATCAACATCAATTTGTTTATTTCTTGGACTTTTGGAAGATCTGTTTTCAGTTATCCAAGCATGTCTATACACTGCCATGATTATTATAAGCACTGAATATGAAATATCATCTAACAAGTTACGTACAAAAGGCAACAGTATATTATATATGTATATGTCATACAGAATTAAAAAGTTTAACTGCATAATATCTTTACTTGTGTATATGTATATACGTTTCTTTTTTATAAAAATATTATAATAGTAAATGTCAGATATTAATATGTCAACATATTATTAAGATTTTATTGTCAACATATTATTAAGATTTTATTTAGATATCCTTTCATATACATTTAACAATTATGTGCATGTCAAAGATGCTGAATAGTATAATATAATTATTAATTATTGAGCGGTAACAAAGTACCAACAAAAGAACAGAAATATATTTGTTTGCAGAACTGTTTTCTGTGAAAATGTTATGAACTGTCATGATATTTTCATGAGAAATGTGTATGCATGTAAGTAAGAATATTATGTATAGTGTAGTTTTTAATTCTGATATGTACATATGTAATATGCTGCTGCTTCTTGTGTGTGACGATACGTACTACATTTCACTTACCGTCAAGCATAAAAAGCAGCAGCATATTATACAATATATGTACATATCAGAATTACAATAAGCATAACTAAACATAATATTCTTACTGACATGCATAGACGTTTCTTAGGAAAATATCCTAATAGTAACAATTTCATAGAAAGAAAGTGTATTAACAGTTCCGCAAACAAGTATTTCTAGTAGTATATTTGTTTTTTTTTTGTTGGTTCTTTATCACCCCTCAATAATTAATAATTATATTCTACCGCATCTTTGGCATGTACATAATTGTTATGTATATAAAAGTACCTCTTGCATATCTATATATAAAAATCTTAATAATGTTATGAAATATAATATCTGACATTTACTATTAGAATATATTTTTATAAAAAAGAAACGTATATACATATACACAAGCAAAGATATTATGCAGTTAAACTTTTTAATTCTATATGACATATACATATATAGTATACTGTTGCCTTTTGTATGTAACTTGTTAGATAATATTTCATATTCAGTGCTTATAATAATCAGTGGCAGTGTATAGACATGCTTGGATAACTGAAGACAGATCTTCCAAAAGTCAAGAAATAAACAAATGGATGTTGATATTTTCATAACATTTCACAAGATTCTAATAGCAGAGACAGTAATAATAAACTCCTGTTTAAAAGAATCTCGTGCTTTGTTGATGAATTCTTTTTTTGGTGGTTGATGACAAGCCTCTTCTGCAAACTGCTACAGATGTATGGAATGTGTCGTTCTAAGTTCCTTTCTATCTGAAATAGACATTTAATAAAGTGAATCATTAGCATAATATATAGAATTTCTTATGCAGAAGAAATTTAATAAAAATGTTATCAAGTAACACAGTTTATGAAGCAGATAGTAATCTTAGGAATTTCACATCAGCTTGTATTGTAAATTATTTCTTTTGCAACATTAATAGAGGTATTGCACAAATCACCATGCTACTTGTAACAAAGATATAGAAATCTGATGTATCACTGAAAATGAGGAAGATCTATTATTTATTGGTATACTGCTAGGAATGACACGTAACTGTATTCTTGTCTTAGAGATGTATTTAAATACGGGATACTTACAGAAATAATGACAAATGTAACCAATTTAACTTTCTCTAATGTTTCACTTTCTGATTACAGTATTCTACATCTTTATGTATACAATGACACTTTGTCAGGAAGAATACATTTGAAGAATTTGCAGTCGTTTGAATGTGCAAAAACTATAACTATAAATGTATGTACAACCACTGAGATATAAGTAATATCTCAGTATTTACAACACAATAATTTTACGAGAGGTTAGGAAATCTGTCATAACAACTTCGTGGAAAAAATGTATGTTACCTGTTATCAAGGAAGTATATCTCTACTTTTTGTTGGTACTTTGCTGCCCAATAATAATTAATAATTATATTGTATCATTCTGCATCTTTACCTCGTACAATGTACATCATTGTTATGACAGATTTCCTAACCTCTCGTAACATCACATTGTACATACATAATAAGTTATTATAGTTTTTACACACTCAAATTGACTACAACTTCTCCAAATCCTTTTTTTTTAGACGACGTGTCATTGCACATATAAAAGATATAGAGTACTGTAATCGGAAGGAAATGAATATCAGAGAAAACGTTTTATTGATTATATTTGTCATTATTTATGTAAGTATCCTGTATTTAAATATTTTTAAAGAATACACAACTCTGTTACGTGTCATTCCTAGCAATATACTAATAAATAATAGCTCTTTCTTATTTACAGTGATACACCTGACACATCAGATTTCTATATCTATACTACAAGTAGCATGGTGATTTGTGCAATACCTCTATTGATGCTGAAATTAAGGAAATCATTAACATAACAAGTTGCTGATGTCGAAACCTTAAAATTACTAAATATCCCATAAACTGTGATACGATATATATATTCATAAGACGACACAATTTTTATTATAATTACTCTGCGTAAGAAATTCTATATATTATGCTATTGAATAACTTTATTAAACGTCTATTTCAGATAGAAAGGAACTTAGAACAACATATACCATGCATCTGTAGCAGTTTGCAGGAGAGGCTTGTCATCAACCACCAAAAAAGAATTCATTAACAAAGCACGAGATTCTTTTAAGCAGGAGTTTATTATTACTGTCTCCGCTATTAGAATCTTGTGAAATGTTATGAAAACATCAACATCCATCCGTTTATTTCTTGGCCTTTTTGGAAGATTTGTCTTTAGCCATCAAAGCATGTTTATACACTGCCATGATCATTATAGCATTGAATATGAAATATCATCTAACAAGTTACACATAAAAGGCAACAGTGTTATATATATATATATATATATATATATATATATATATGTATATATATGTCACATAGAATTAAAAAGTTTAACTGCATAATTTTTACTTGTGTATATGTATATACACGTTTCTTTCTTATAAAAATATTCTAATAGTAAATGTCAGATACTAATAAATGTCACAATATGATTAAGATTTTATTTAGATATACTTTCATGTACATACATAACAATGATGTGCATGTCAAAGATGCTGAATAGTATAATACAATTATAATTTAAATTAAGAACTCGTCGCCAGCCAATAATTAAAAACGTAGTAATTTTTTTAAAATTGACTCAACTGGCCAGGTTTATTAATAGGATGTTATCTAAAATTTAGAATTTATTGCGCAAAATATTACCCCAGCCAGGGTTTGAACCTGGAACCTCCCGCTTTCCGTGCAGGCGTCGTCCCAATTCGACCACTGAGGCATGTGGTAATATTTATTGCAACAACAAACTAATAAACACATTATCTGCGCGTCGACTTGGTTTGTCAGACTTTCAACGCAGCTCCTACTGGAATATTATCCCCTGCCATCCCTGTTAGTGCATCCAACATTAACTGCGTGCCGACTTGGGGACAATTATAATTATTAATTATTGAGGGGTAATAAAGTTCTAACAAAAAACAGAAATATACTTGTTTGCAGAACTGTTTTCTGTGAAAATGTTACTATCATAATATTTTTATAAGAAACGTGTATGCATGTAAGTGAGAATATTATGTATAGTTAAGCTTTTAATTTGCTGATCTGTACATATATTATATGCTGCTGCTTCTTGTGCGTGATGATATATACTATATTTTATTTACCGTCACGCACATAAAGCAGTAGCATATTATACATATAGGTATGCATATATCAAAATTAAAAACTAAAGTATACATAATATTTTTACTTACATACATATGCGTTTCTTAGGAAAATATCCTGATAGTAACAATTTCATGGAAAGAAAGTGTATTAACAGTTCTGCAAACAAGTATATTTCTGTTTTTTTTTTTGTTGGTATTTTATTATCCTTCAATAATTAATAATTATATTATACTAATCAGCATCTTTGACATGCACATCATTGTTATATGTATATGAAAGTATATCTATATAAAAATCTTAATAATGTTGTAACATTTAATATCTGACATTTACTATCAGAATATTTTCATAAGAAGGAAACATATATACATATATACAAGTAAAAATATTATGCAGTTAAAATTTTTAATTCTCTATAACATATACATATATAATATGCTCTTGCTTTTTATACGTGACATGTTAGATGATATTTTATGTTTATTGCTTGCAGAGAACATAGCAGTCTACAAACATGCTTTGACAGGTAAAGACAGATTTCATAAAAAGGACAAGAAATAAAGGAATAGATGTTGATATTTTCATAACATTTCACAGGATTCTAATAGCGGAGAAAATAATAATAAACTCTCGCTTAAAAGAATCTCGTGCTTTGTTGATGAATTCTTTCTTTGGTGGTTGATGACAAGCCTGTTCTGCAAACTGTTACAGATGCATGGTATATGTCGTTAAGAGGTCCTTTCTATCTGAAATAGACGTTTAATCAAATTAATTAAGACGATAATGAGTAGCTCGTGTAAAAACTTCAATCACTTATTATGTAATTACCACACGATGGGGGGGGGTTTTTGGATTTTCCCTCGGGTGAGGGAGAATAGGTGCCTTATGTCGAAGGACAAACTGGCACAAACAAAGTAAACCGTTCCTAATAGGAATCCACTGCCAAATGCAATAGCATGCTAAATAACCTTGCCTGTTCCCTTAAGGAACTTGAAAACAAAATAAAGCAAATTCCAATTTCCTCTCTTAATCATATTGTAAATATTTAATTCCGCGAGGTAACCCGCGGCTCTGAGATCTTCATCTAACTTGATCCTCAAATCATCATATTTATGGCACTGTAACAGAACGTGCCTCAAATCCTCGCATTCATATCCACATTCGCAACGCTGAGTGTCAACATAATTCTTCCTAAATAACGACGATCCCAAATTATAGTGATTCGCTCTTATCCTATTGAAGATAGTCACAAAATATCTTTCTGCATTTATCTTACTAAACCAAGGCTTGCGAGCCTTCTCATCATAGAAATTAGAAAAATAAAAAATTCCCTTGTATGCAGAATCTCGCTTTACAGAGGCCTGAGTGGCCTGCCAAGTTTCTTCCTTCGCGACCGCCATAAGGTCCCCAATCGGGACCTCGATGCCATCATCAGGGGGCTCCTGTGCTGCCTCCCTCGCCAAACCATCCGCCAGCTCGTTTCCAGCAATACCGACATGGGAGGGTATCCAAACCAAAACTATCCTCATACCCAACTCCCTCTCGAGTGAATAGATTAACAATCTTGTTTCAACCGCATATTTGCTCTTGTGCACCAATAGTACATTATTTTGAATAGCGGAAAGAGCCGATTTGCAATCCGACATGATAATAATATGGTTGTTTCTCGTTTCTCGTGTAGCCTTCATAAGTTTCAGTGAAGCATTAATAGCAAAGATCTCCGCAGTGTACGACGAACACACCTTAGGCATACTAATTTTGTACGCCACATCCTGACCATCCACAACGATACTCGCGCTCGTGGAGGGCCACTCCGACTTGTGCGACCCATCCGTAAAAATAATCTCTGCTTCATTATTTAATTGATACTTCGAAATGATATCTTCAATCATGGCGGCGTCAGTATATCTTCTATCAGACTTCCTGATCAGCCCGATGGAGAAGTCGACCATAGGAACAAATGTATGTGCCTCGAACTTGCCTCCAAATATTTCATATTTCCCCGGAGAGCCGATGAGTACTCCGGAGGGTGAACACCTCTTCCAAACTCTAGACATCAAAGACATCACATAAGTCGGCTGTCGATATCGCATCCACACCTCACTATCATAGGTTCTTCGAATTCTATCGCACAGTCCGCTCTCATTATAAGCAATAGCCTTGTAGATAAAATTTCTGGCAAGCATATCCGCCCGATCCGAGAGCAGTCTAACTTTCGCCTCAGCAACAATGACGTTGTTTGGAGTACTATTCCGGTACCCCAGAGCCGTCCTAATACCTTTGTACTGTGTTCTCTCCAGCCTTCGAATAGACTCAACATCCCTGGGGTGATAGACAAAGTTTCCATATTCCGTGATCGATCGTACAAGGCTTTTATACAACATCAGCGCCGTGTTAACCTCCATTCCCTTGGAGACTCTGCATAAGTAGCGCATAACGGCATTCGCCCTATCGCCCCTCACCTCTTGAATCTGGTGAGAAAATTTTAATCCATTGTCAATCCATATACCTAGAAATTTAGCCTCGCAGCTGTTGTAAACTTCACATCCCTGGATGATTATACTCCGCGTTCTATCCAGTAACCCATGCTTATTAAACTCCACCAGCACCGTCTTCTGCGGCTCCAAATCAAGTCCAATGGTTCGCAATCTCTCAGCGACCAAATTAACCACACACTGAAGGAGCTCCTGATTACGTTGTCTATTCCGCCCACATATATAAAGACCAATATCCTCGGCAAACTCACATGACTGAACACCACCGGGCAGGTCCGAGCATAGACTCCTCGTGTAAAGCGAATACAGAGCTGGACTGAGAACAGCACCCTGCGGGAGTCCCACATAAACAAGACGTTCTATGAATTCTTGTGAATTAACAATAAAACGAACAAGTCTTCGGTATAGCCACTTACAAATGAATCTGACTATGCCCGCGGGACAATTAAGCGCTACTAAAGTTTCAATCATGATACGAAAGTCAACGTTGTCGTAAGCCGACGACACGTCGAGAAACGCAGCGAGCGTGTACTCACCCACACACAAGGAAGCACGTATGTCCGAGACAATTTTAACCAGGTTATCCGCGCAAGATCTACCTCTACGGAATCCATTTTGGGACGGGCTGTACTTGTCTTCATTCTCCGCCCACCATGTCAATCGCTCGTTAATCATGCGTTCACACAGCTTGCCCACACAGGAAGACAATGATATCGGCCTAACTTTTTCTTTGCCAGGTTTGTCAATAAATACAACCTGATAATGAAGCCATTCTCCAGGCAGCGTATCCGAGCACCATATGCAGTTAAACAACTCCAACAAGCATGTGAGAGCCGACTCAGGGAGCTCCTTAAACATTCTATACTCGATACCATCGAGACCCGGAGCAGAGTTTTTTTTAATCATCAAGATAGCTCTATCCAATTCCGATCTCTGAAACGGGGCACTTAACGGAGAATCATCACAGCTAATATCAAATACAGGAGACGGATCTGTCCCAACGAAAGGAGGGGCAAGCTTGTCGATAGATTTCTTGATTTCCTCTTCTCTATTTTTAGTCTTCCAGCAATTCCATCGAACATTACTCCTGGCATTCTTGAGAATCCTAATGGTATTCCAAACATAGCTTAGACTAGTGAAGCGGTTGATGCCCGCACAGAATTCTTCGAAACATACCTTTTTCTTCAGGGCAACCGTTTTCCTAACCACGGCACACATACGTTTGTAATTCATACATGAATTAAAAGATGGAGCTCGCCTGAATGCAGCGAAAGCCTCTTTCCTGTCCTGGATGACCCTGTCACACTCCGCATCCCACCATCTGTGCTGGACTTTTCGTTTAGTCGGCTTAGTCCCAGGCAGATCCGATTTCTTCTTTCTACCCGACGCATGATCAACCGATGTTCTCAGAACATCAATGAACTTCCTGTAATAAGCATCGGCATCCTCAGAAAAGGCAGCTATATTAGGCAACAGCTCCGTCTTAACCTTATCATCAACAAAATCATGAAATAATAACCAATCCGTTTTCTTAGATGTTATTCTATTAGTGCATTTCCTATACGGCAAGACATCGCCCTCCAGAGAATAAGTAATGGGATAGTGATCACTATCCCACGTCTCATCCAGCTGCGCATAGTTAATTTTTTCCATGACATCAGCCGTGCCAAAAGCCAGATCAATATTGGAGTCGCGTTGTCCTCGTTGGCCCATCCTCGACTTAGTATCGGTATTGACACAAAAGAAGCCCATGTCCAACATCGTATCGTGCAACACCTCTCCGTCCCTTGATGTAGAGTCACAGTTCCAGGTCGCATTGTGGGCGTTAAAATCGCCCAAAACAATCGAGTCCGTCGCACCACCGGCTTGTCCCACCATCCATCTGACATCAGGCACCGAAATGGGCCCGCGTGGATGCCTGTACACGGCCAAAATATTGCAGTTGTTCTCCAGATTTTTGGTCTTAATACCAACAGTATCGTACCCAAAAGGAGCATCGCCCGGGGGCGGGAGGACATCAAACTCGATGCCCCTCCGTACCGATATCGAGACACCACCGCTACTCAGCACATTATCACTCTGAACTGTCTTATACCCTGAAAAATATATTCGATTACTTTCTGTATACTTAGTCTCAGTCAGGATAACAATATCATAATCCAGAACACGTTTTGATAGTTCGTTTTTGCTTGTCCTAAAACCACGGCAATTCCACAGCAAGAGCTTGAAGGTCATACCGAAGAGAGAGGGTCAAGCCTCTCACCATCAATATATCCTGACCGATCAACCACATCATGAGCGTATCTCTCATCAAAGTCCCCTCTCAGGGGATCTCCTACCCCTGTCATAAAGACGGTCCATCAGCTCCCGGAATTGAAGGAAGATAGGCCATAGCTCTCTCATTTCACCAACAAAGTCCTGTGACACCTGTGATACATGTCCCTCCGACAAAGTCTCCCCCGACGTCCGAGTAGAGATCGCGCTCGACCAAGCCGCCCCATTCCTGGCCGACGCAAACATAATACCCTGCTTCTCCTTGTTAATCTCCCCCTCGCGCAGATCAAACTGCTTATAATATTCTTGACTAGATCTCCCCGCCATGGCCCGAGGTTTACCACGAGCGGGCTCCGCCAATCGACTCGCAGACCCCGCCGAGCGGGACTGAGAAGTTCCAGCCTCCCGTCGATTACCTTGATTCTCCCTGTCACGAGCATTCCCCGCGTGCGACGTCCTCGGGGTCACAGACACCGCCGACGCATTTCGGCTAACCTGCTTGTCCTTGCTGTCACTACGCACCGCCTCAGAGTAAGACACCGTTCTCGGCGGAGGCAATCCCGGCCAACGACCACCATCCACCCGGGACTCCGTCAGGGGAGCACCATGGCGACCCCCCCCCCCCCCTCTACAATACGTCTAGCACTAAAAAAAGATACATTCTTATGAGCCATAACAACGTTAATTTGCTTATTCTTCTCGAAAACCGGACAGCCTCTAAAGGTAGACTTATGAGGGCCGCCGCAATTACGGCACTTAAGAGGGTTCTCACAATGTCCGTGCGCCTTTTCTCCACACACAATACAGTACTGATCACTTTTACATGAAATTTTTGTATGGCCAAACCTGTAGCAGTTAAAGCATTGTCTGGTCTGCGGGACAAAGGGCCTAACCTTCAAGCCCACGTTGTTAGTGAAAATCTTGAAATCTCTAATACCGACTCCTTTAAAAGTAACAATTATATTATCAGTTTCTGCTAATGTAGATTTCTTCTCCACATCATTCCACTTGCGACGGTACATACGTTCCAGTCCGATAATACCCGACCTCTCCTGTATTACCGACCACAACTCTTTAATGGAAGCAGGCCAGTCAGCAATTACTCCCCTATTTATCATAGATCTTTGCTCTACAAACGCTTTTAATTTATTCGGGATTTTTCTTTCTATCGTTTCCAAAGCCAGATTGGCCTCCAAATAATCGGGGAATTCCGCCTCTGCAGTGAAATGATTTAACATCTCCAAATAGTTCGGACTGACACATATACTTGACAATAACATCCAGATTTTAATTTTATTTTTCTCCTTTCTGACCGAAGTTTGATCAGGGGGCAGTTTAATAGTAATCTTTGCCTTACCCGTATAACTGCTATCGTATCTTGTGATCACAGGCCGAGGCTGTTGTTGTGTACACCTCTTAAGTTTACCTTCGCAAACAGAGTATATCTCCTTGTCCTCAATAACATCAGTCATCACCGGTTCACGTGATCGGTCGTCGCAAACATCCGCGTCATCACCAAATTCCTTCTGCGTCGATAGAGATTCGTCGTCTTTCCTAATACTACGTTCCGCGGCGGCTTTCTTTATTAAAAACTCGCCACCACGGTTGTCAATGCTATCCACTAAATTCATCTCTATCTCCATATCGTCTCCTCCGGTCCTTCCATCTCCCTGCTCTTCGGGGGATCGTTTCCTCAATAAAATCGCGGATTGTCCTTCAACGTCCATCGCAGGATCACCCTCCACCATCCTTTGATACGCCGCGTCAATCAACTGTTCCGTGATCTCAACTCTCATACGCTTACACGACTTCTCGATCTTCTCATCTCCCGGAGACCGCGGGTTACCCGACTTCGTTACGGAATCCGAACGATCCGCCATACGGGCACTGAAGTTCTGCGTTGCAGCAGAAATCTACAGCTCCCCCTCCGAGAGGGGAGCACACAATTAACGGGCTAAAAAGCGGACCCAGCGAGGGAAAGCAAAGCAAGCTCTACAAGCAATCCACTACAAGCGCTACAACAGCAGAGGGCAATATCACAAGGCTAATTCGGAACCGAGACAGAAACACGTCCGACCACCGTGGCTGCCCGAACTCAACTCTCCTTACAACACGATGGTTTTACGGAAGGTTAGGAAATCTGTCACAACAACGATGTACATATGTACAAGGCAAAAGGTCTGTTCTCTATTGCTGCACTGCTGAACTAGTGCGACTGGTGCAGTAGGTTAGAGTGAAAGAAAATATACTTGTCTCACTCTAACTTATTGCACTAGTTCAGAGTGCAGCAATAGAGAACAGACCTAAAGATGCAGAATTAAGCTGAGTAATAAAATGGAACGTTTTGATTGGTTAAGACGGATGACGCAACGCGTGGCGCGCTCAGTGGAAACTCAGCATTATATAATTATTCAATAATTAATATCTATATTATTCCGCAATTATTATCAGGCAGCAGAGTACCAATAAAAGTAGAAATACATTTGCTCGCAAAACGGTTAATATAAATTTTTTCAACAAAATTGTTATGACAGAATTCCTAACCTTTCATAAAATTATCGTGTTGAACATAAGGCCATGATCATTGAACTATAAGGCCGCTGGCCGGCATTCATAACAAAGGCCATCGCACACAAAATGCATAGCGTAGCATAAGCATAGCATAAGACCGCTGGACCAATGAGCATCCAGCATAAAGCCGCCATATTAATTTACATAAGATGCTCATTGGTCCAGCGGTCTTATGCTATTCTTATGCGACGTTATGCATTTTGTGTGTGATGGCCTTAAGCCTCTTGCACAATGCTAGGCAACAGGCAATAGGAACAGGGAACAGAAATCAGAAACCTTGTATTTATGCAGAATAGACGATAACACAGGCAATAGACACAGAATTTCCGTCACGTTGGAAATTCTGTGCCTATTGCCTGTTGCCAACCAATCATATCGTTCGAATTTTTTAGGTTTGTATTGACGAATTTGAGGTTATTTCCTGTTCCTATTGCCTGTTGCCTAGCATTGTGCAAGGGCCTTTAAGGGTACTATTAGGTCTGTTTGTTTTCGCTGCACTCTGAACTAGTGCAATAAGTTAGAATGAAAGAAAATATATTTGTCTCATTCTAACTTATTGCACTAGTTCAGAAGTGCAGCGAAAACGAACAGACCTATAGCCTGTATTCAGCGGACAGAGCTGCTCAGTAGCAATCAAACGTGATTGGTGCCTTATACTTTTAGAACCAACGAATCAACGTAGAGTGTTGGTAAGATGAACTCAACGTTGTGTTCCGCTCAATGCAGCCATAAGCCGGTATTCATAGTCTTCAAGATCGTCTTAAGTAATGTCTTAAGATGCTAATACGGCTCTGTGATTGGCTCATGACATCTTAAGATCGTACTTAAGACGGTCTTAAATATAAGATCCGACCATGAATACCGGCCTTAATCTCCTATTATATATTTTTCTACTTCCTGATTACCATGGAGGCTATCCTCCATGCTGGTTACATTCTTTTAAGTCTTTTATGAATAAAATGACACTTCGTCCGTAAAAATGATTTTGAGAACTTACAGTCGAATTTGACTCCGTGAAAATGATAATAACTACTCAAAACGCGATGAGACATGACGAGAGGTTAGAAAATCTGTCATAACAACGGTATACAAGGCAAAGATGTGGGGGGAATGGAATAATATAATTATTAACTAAAAGCGAGTATATTTCTGCTTTGTGCATGAACTGTGCTGTTCGTTAATAATTATTAACGAACAGCACACCTCATGCACAAAGAAGAAATATACTCGCTCTTAGTTAATAATTATATTATACCATTTCACATCTTTGCCTTGCATACCGTTGTTATGACAGATTTCCTAACCTCTCGACATGTTATCGCGTTTTGATTAGTATTATTATCATTTTTACAAAGTCAAATTTGACTAAGTTTTCTAAATCATTTCTTCGGACGAAGTGTTATTTTATGCATAAAAGACTTAAAAGAATGTAATCAGAGAGTAGAAAAACATATAAGAGGAGATTAAGTTTATTATACTTTTGTCATCTGTAGCAAATTCTACTTTTGGCATTAATTTAATTATGTGCATATATAATTAGAAATATTATGTATCTCAGCTTTTAATTCTATATTATACACATGTAACACATGCACATGATGTTGCTTTTTGTATAAAATGACACTTTAAATTATACTTCATTTATATTTCTTGCAAAGGACAATAAAAAACAACATCCTGTGTTACATATGTATAATATAGAATTAAAAGTTGAAATGCATAATATTTTTAATTACAATGCGTATATGTTCCTTATGAAAATATCTTGACGGTGTATAAGCATCACATGTAAATATTACTTAAAATAAGAGTATTGTAATGTAGATAATTCATCAAAATATCATTAAGAAACATGTATGCATGTGAACGTATAAATAATATGCATTTCAGCTTCTAATTCTACGTTATACATACGTAACACATGATGTTGCATTTAGTATTTGAAACATTAAATCATATTTCATTTTTATTTCTAACCGAAATAATCCAGTGGCTAAAGGAATGAATGTTGAATTTTCCATAACATTTCACAGGATTTTAATAGCGGAGACAATAATAATAAACTCGCTTAAAAGAATCTTGTAATTTGTTAATGGATTCGCTTCTGATGCTTGAAAACAGGCCTGCTCTGCAAAACACTACCGATGCATAGGATACGCCGCTCTCCGATCCCTTATATCTGAAATAATTAATAATGTCAATTAAATTGCATAATATGTTAGAATTTGACAGATAGAATAATTTTAATAGAAATGGTATCTCATAGGTATACATAGCATATTAGAGTTTATTAAATAGTAAATATCCATATGAATATTGAAACAGCAACTTGCATTTTTAGAGACGTATTTCACAGTACCCATGGAGATATTGCACAACACATCCCATAATATGATATTTCTAGCAAAAATATAATAGGAAAAACTGTTTTATCACTGAAAATAAAAATCTATTATTTTAAGAATACTGCTAAGAATGTCACCAAACTGTATTCTTCTGTTAAGAAATATTAAGAAATAAATTCACAATACTTACTGAAACAGTGGTGCATGAAATTAATACTGAGAATTATAAATTGTTACAGATGACAAGAGTATAATAAACTTAATCCCTTCTGATATGTTACTTTCTGATTACATTCTTTTAAGTCTTTTATGAGTAAAATGACACTTCGTCCGTAAAAATGATTTTGAGAACTGACAGTGGAATTTGACTCGGTAAAAATAATAATAAATAATCAAAACGCGATGGGATACGAAGAGAGATTAGGAAATCTATCATAACAACGGTATACAAAGAAAAGATGTAAAATGGTATAAAATAATTATTAACTAAAAGCGAGTATATTTCTGCTTTGTGCATGAGGTGTGCTGCTCGTTAATAATTAATGATTATATTACACCATTTTACGTCTTTGCCCTGTAACACCGTTGTTATGACAGATTTCCTAACCTCCCTTCGTGTCCCATCGCGTCTTGATTAGTTATTATCATTTTTACCAAGTCAAATTCGACTGTAAGTTCGCAAAATCATTTTTACGGACGAAGTGTCATTTTACTCATAAAATACTTAAAGGAATGTAATCAGAGAGTAGAAAAACATATCAGAGAAGATTAAGTTTATTGTACTCTTGTCATCTGTAACAATTTATTATTCTCAGCATTAATTACATGCACCACTGTTTCAGTAAGTATTGTGAATTTATTTCTTAATATTTCTTAACAGAAGAGTACAGTTTGGTGACATTCTTAGCAATATACTTAAAATAATAGTTTTTTATTTTCAGTGATAAAACACTTTTTCCTATTATATTTTTGCTAGAAATTTCATATTATGGGATGTGTTGTGCAATATCTCCATGGGTACTGTGAAATAAGTTTCTTACAATGCAAGTTGCTTGTTTCAATATCCATATGGTTGTTTACTGTTTAATAAACTGTAATATGCTATGTATACCTATGAGATAACATTTCTACTAAAATTATTCTATCTGTCCAATTCTAATATATTATGCAATTTAATTGACCTTACTAATTATTTCAGATATAAAGAATCGGAGAGCGACGTATCCTGTGCATCGGTAGTGTTTTGCAGAGCAGGCCTGTTTTCAAGCATCAGAAGCGAATCCATTAACAAATTACAAAATTCTTTTAAGCGAGAGTTTATTATTATTGTCTCCGCTATTAGAATCCTATAAAATGTTATGGAAAATTCAACGCTCGTCCTTTTAGCCATTGGATTATTTTGGTTCAAAAGGTTTTGTTTACACATCATGTACAATGCCATTTATTGTCTTTACAAGAAATGGAAATGAAATAGGATTTAATGTTTCACGCACTAAATGCAACATCATGTGTTACATATGTATAACGTAGAATTGGAAGCTGAAATGCATAATATTTTTACGTTCACATGCATATATATTTCTTAATAATAATTTAATGAATTTTCTATATTGCGATACTCATACTTTAAATAATATTTACATGTAACGCTTATACACCGTCAAGATATTTTCATAAGGAACATATATGCATTGTAATTAAAAATATTATGCATTTCAACTTTTAATTCTATATTATACATATGTAACACAGGATGTTACTTTTTATTGTCTTTTACAAGAAATAGAAATGAAATATGATTTAAAGTGTCATCCTATACAAAAAGCAACTTCATGTGCATGTGTTACATGTGTATAATTAGAAATTTTTGTATCTCAGTTTTTAATTCTATATTATACACACGTATCACATGCACATGATGTTGCTTTTTGTATAGGATGACACTTTAAATCATATTTCATTTCTATTTCTTGTAAAGGACAATAAAAAGCAACATCCTGTATTACATATGTATAATATAGAGTTAAAAGTTGAAATGCATAATATTTTTAATTACAATGCGTATATGTTCCTTATGAAAATATCTTGACGGTGTATAAGCATCACATGTAAAGATTACTTAAAATATGAGTATCGTAATGTAGATAATTCAACAAATTATCATTAAGAAACATATATGCATGTGAACGTATAAATAGTATGCATTTCAGCTTCTAATTCTATGTTATAAATACGTAACACATGATGTTGCATTTAGTATTTGAAACATTAAATCATATTTCATTTTTATTTCTAACCGAAATAATCCAGTGGCTAAAGGGATGAGTGTTAAATTTTCCATAACATTTCACAGGATTCTAATAGCGGAGACAATAATAATAAACTCTCGCTTAAAAGAATCTTGCAACTTGTTAATGGATTTGCTTCTGATGCTTGAAAACAGGCCTGCTCTGCAAAACACTACCGATGCACAGGATACGCCGCTCTCCGATCCCTTATATCTGAAATAATTAATAATGTCAATTAAATTGCATAATATGTTAGAATTTGACAGATAGAATAATTTTAATAGAAATGGTATCTCATAGGTATACATAGCATATTAGAGTTTATTAAATAGTAAATATCCATATGAATATTGAAACAGCAACTTGCATTTTTAGAGACGTATTTAACAGTACCCATGGAGATATTGCACAACACATCCCATAATATGATATTTCTAGCAAAAATATAATAGGAAAAACTGTTTTATCACTGAAAATAAAAATCTATTATTTTAAGAATACTGCTAAGAATGTCACCAAACTGTATTCTTCTGTTAAGAAATATTAAGAAATAAATTCACAATACTTACTGAAACAGTGGTGCATGTAATTAATGCTGAGAATAATAAATTGTTACAGATGACAAGAGTACAATAAACTTAATCTTCTCTGATATGTTTTTCTACTCTCTGATTACATTCCTTTAAGTATTTTATGAGTAAAATGACACTTCGTCCGTAAAAATGATTTTGAGAACTTACAGTCGAATTTGACTTGGTAAAAATGATAATAACTAATCAAGACGCGATGGGACACGAAGAGAGGTTAGGAAATCTGTCATAACAACGGTGTTACAGGACAAAGACGTAAAATGGTGTAATATAATCATTAATTATTAACGAGCAGCACACCTCATGCACAAAGCAGAAATATACTCGCTTTTAGTTAATAATTATTTTATACCATTTTACATCTTTTCCTTGTATACCGTTGTTATGATAGATTTCCTAATCTCTCTTCGTGTCCCATCGCGTTTTGATTAGTTATTATCATTTTTACCGAGTCAAATTCCACTGTCAGTTCTCAAAATCATTTTACGGACGAAGTGTCATTTTACTCATAAAAGACTTAAAAGAATGTAATCAGAGAGTAGAAAAACATATCAGAAGGGATTAAGTTTATTATACTCTTGCGATCTGTAACAATTTATAATTCTCAGTATTAATTTCATGCACCAATGTTTCAGTAAGTATTGTGAATTTATTTCTTAATATTTCTTAACAGAAGAATACAGTTTGGTGACATTCTTAGCAGTATTCTTAAAATAATAGATTTTTATTTTCAGTGATAAAACAGTTTTTCCTATTATATTTTTGCTAGAAATATCATATTATGGGATGTGTTGTGCAATATCTCCATGGGTACTGTGAAATACGTCTCTAAAAATGCAAGTTGCTGTTTCAATATTTATATGGATATTTACTATTTAATAAACTCTAATATGCTATGTATACCTATGAGATACCATTTCTACTAAAATTATTCTATCTGTCAAATTCTAATATATTATGCAATTTAATTGACATTAATTATTTCAGATATGAGGGATCGGAGAGCGACGTATCCTGTGCATCGGTAGTGTTTTGCAGAACAGGCCTGTTTTCAAGCATCAGAAGCGAATCCATTAACAAATTACAAGATTCTTTTAAGCGAGAGTTTATTATTATTGTCTCCGCTATTAGAATCCTGTGAAATGTTATGGAAAATTCAACGCTCTTTCTTTTAGCTATTGAATTATTTCGGTTCAAAAGTTTTTTGTTTACACAGCATGTACAATGCCATTTATTGTCTTTACAAGAAATGAAAATAAAATGGGATTTAATGTTTCACGTACTAAATGCAACATCATGTATTACATATGTATAACGTAGAATTAGAAGCTGAAATGCATAATATTTATACGTTCTCATGCGTACATGTTTCTTAATGATAATTTGATGAATTATCTATATTGCGATACTCATATTCTAAGTAATGTTTACATGTGAAGCTTATACACCGTCAAGACATTTTCATAAGGAACATATACGCATTATTATAATTAAAAATATTATGCATTTCAACTTCTAATTCTATATTATACATATGTAACACAGGATGTTGTTTTTTATTGTCCTTTGCAAGAAATATAAATGAAGTATAATTTAGTGTCATTTTATACAAAAAGCAACATCATGTACATGTGTTACATGTGTATAATATACAATTAAAAGCTGAGATACATAATATTTCTAATTATATATGCGTATAATTAAATTAATGCCAAAAGTAGAATTTGCTACAGATGACAAAAGTATAATAAACTTAATCTCCTCTTATATGTTTTTCTACTCTCTGATTACATTCTTTTAAGTCTGTTATGCATAAAATAACACTTCGTCCGAAGAAATGATGATGAAGTTGGTATATGAAAAGTACATATTCATATACCAACTATTCATTGTACATATAAATATGTACTTTTCATATACCAACTATTCTCTGCTTTAACAAATTATTTGTTAAATAATTTGTTAAAGCAGAGAATAGTTGGTATATGAAATTATTTAACAAATAATTTGTTAAAGCAGAGACTAGTTGGTATATGAAATGTACATATTTATATGTACATACTTTTATATACATATTTATATACCAAACTATTCATTGTACATATAAATATGTACTTTTCATATACCAACTAGTCTCTGCTTTAACAAATTATTTCTGTTTTGTTAACTTCGACGCTTAATATCTGTAGCAGAAATAATTTGTTAAAGCAGAGAATAGTTGGTATATGAAAAGTACATATTTATATTTATGCATTATAAGTATGCATACGTTTCAAATTCGCGCACTTTTGCATGCGCGTGCGGCCACGGAGCATGCGCATGTGGCCACAGAGTTGACAGAGAATGCGCAAGTGGCCGCGGGGCATGTTCATGGTCGCATCACGTCGGTATGACAGGATTCCTAACCTGAGAGTCGTCAACTTTAACGCTAAATATCTCGCTTCGCAGGGCAGACCGCCGCATTTTTCTGCCAGATTCTTTCGTTTTATGCAAAAACGAATCGATTAAGCCTAATTTCATCGATATTTGAGGTGGAGCGTGTATTCTAAATAATTACCGAAATGATTTAGAGAACTAGTCAAATTTGACTTTGTAAAAATGATAATAATACTAATCAAAACGCGATAACATGTCGAGAGGTTAGGAAATCTGTCATAACAATGATGTGCGAGGTAAAGATGCAGAGAATGATACAATATAATTATTAATTATTATTGGGCAGCAAAGTACCAACAAAAAGTAGAGATATACTTCATTGATAACCCAATCAGCAAAGAAATGTTTTTTTAACGTTTTTTAAACGTTTTTTTTTTCATTGCAAAAAACATTTAATAAACGTTTTTAAAAACGTTTAATCAATGGGATAGATCCTTTTTTATTCATTAAAAAAAACGTTTTTTTAACGTTTAATAAACGTTTTTTCAACGTTTAAAACCCGTTTTTTTAATGTTTAAAAAACGTATTTTCAACGTTAATACAATGTTATTTTAACGTTTAAAAAACATTTTATTAACATCCCACACAGCAATTATTACATACGCTCAAAAAAAATAATTTTAATTTAAGATTTGAAGAAATAATATTGTTTTACATTTGAAAATTCTTTTTAATATTTGAAAAACACATCTTACTTTGGAAAATATAGTCTTATATATTTATATCATTGCAGCAATATTGCTGGCAAATATATGTCTTGCGGATGTCATGATTTTGCTTCGCCTGGACCTGCTTATATTCGCTCTCAACTGAAATTTACTTACGAGTTAATCACACCATTATGCGCCACCTATCGGTGTCATTGCAAGCTACCACGGAAAGATGCGCTACCGTGCATCTTTCTGAAAATATCTCAGGAAATTCTTAACGAAAGAGAGTTGCATTATAGTGTTTTGAAAACGTCTCGACAAGGGCTACAAGAATATGCAAAAAAACTATTTTTTATTTAACCCCCTATGGTGTTTTATTTAAACAATTAAGGTGCTTTTAATCTAAATTTTTTATATAGAAGCCCCTATTTTTTATAGCACATTCTTGTAGCCCTTGTCAAAACGTTTTTAAAACACTATAATAAAGTTCTCTTTTGTTAAGAATTTACTGAGATATTTCAAATTTTGTCATAATATTTTTAATATAAAATATGAAATATCTTGTAAAGTAGGTATTCACTTTTCGATGACTTTACCTTAGCGCTTTTATACATAGCTAAATAATCAAAGAAATCGAATAATAATATTAATTTTTACATTTGTAATTTTTCAAAATTGAGTTTGTACACAAAATGCAATCAAATTTTTTAAAATTAATTCGTCTGTTTTTTTTATATTATTTGATTTCTTTTTATTATTCTACGCATAAAAGTATTAAGGTAAAGTCATCGAAAAGTAAATACTTTACGAAATATTTCATATTTTATATTAAAAATATAATGACAAAATTTAAAATATCTCAGAAAATTCTTAACGAAAGAGAGCTTTATTATAGTGTTTTGAAAATGTCTCGACAAAGGCTACAAGAATATGCAAAAAAACTATTTTTTATTTAACCCCCTATGGTGTTTTATTTAAACAATTAAGGTGCTTTAAATCTAAATTTTTTATATAGAAGCCCCTATTTTTTATAGCACATTCTTGTAGCCCTTGTCAAAACGTTTTTAAAACATTATAATAAAGTTCTCTTTTGTTAAGAATTTACTGAGATATTTCAAATTTTGTCATAATATTTTTAATATAAAATATGAAATATCTTGTAAAGTATTCACTTTTCGATGACTTTACCTTAGCGCTTTTATACATAGCTAAATAACCAAAGAAATCGAATAATAATATTAATTTTTACATTTGTAATTTTTTAAAATTGAGTGTACACAAAATGCAATCAAATTTTTTAATATTAATTCGTCTGTTTTTTTTACATTATTCGATTCTTTTTATTATTCTACGCATAAAAGTATTAAGGTAAAGTCATCGAAAAGTAAATACTTTACGAAATATTTCATATTTTATATTAAAAATATAATGACAAAATTTAAAATATCTCAGGAAATTCTTAACGAAAGAGAGCTTTATTATAGTGTTTTAAAAACGTCTCGACAAGGGCTACAAGAATATGCAAAAAAACTATTTTTTATTTAACCCCCTATGGTGTTTTATTTAAACAATTAAGGTGCTTTTAATCTAAATTTTTTATATAGAAGCCCCTATTTTTTATAGCACATTCTTGTAGCCCTTGTCAAAACGTTTTTAAAACACTATAATAAAGTTCTCTTTTGTTAAGAATTTACTGAGATATTTCAAATTTTGTCATAATATTTTTAATATAAAATATGAAATATCTTGTAAAGTAGGTATTCACTTTTCGATGACTTTACCTTAGCGCTTTTATACATAGCTAAATAATCAAAGAAATCGAATAATAATATTAATTTTTACATTTGTAATTTTTCAAAATTGAGTTTGTACACAAAATGCAATCAAATTTTTTAAAATTAATTCGTCTGTTTTTTTTATATTATTTGATTTCTTTTTATTATTCTACGCATAAAAGTATTAAGGTAAAGTCATCGAAAAGTAAATACTTTACGAAATATTTCATATTTTATATTAAAAATATAATGACAAAATTTAAAATATCTCAGGAAATTCTTAACGAAAGAGAGCTTTATTATAGTGTTTTGAAAATGTCTCGACAAGGCTACAAGAATATGCAAAAAAACTATTTTTTATTTAACCCCTATGGTGTTTTATTTAAACAATTAAGGTGCTTTAAATCTAAATTTTTTATATAGAAGCCCCTACTTTTTATAGCACATTCTTGTAGCCCTTGTCAAGACGTTTTTAAAACACTTATAATAAAGTTCTCTTTTGTTAAGAATTTACTGAGATATTCAAATTTTGTCATAATATTTTTAATATAAAATATGAAATATCTTGTAAAGTATTCACTTATCGATGACTTTACCTTAGTGCTTTTATACATAGTTAAATAATCAAAGAAATCGAATAATAATATTAATTTTTACATTTGTAATTTTTCAAAATTGAGTTGTACACAAAATGCAATCAAATTTTTTAATATTAATTTGTTTGTTTTTTTTTATATTATTTGATTCCTTTTATTATTCTACGCATAAAAGTATTAAGGTAAAGTCATCGAAAAGTAAATACTTTACGAAATATTTCATATTTTATATTAAAAATATAATGACAAAATTTAAAATATCTCAGAAAATTCTTAACGAAAGAGAGCTTTATTATAGTGTTTTGAAAATGTCTCGACAAGGGCTACAAGAATATACAAAAAAACTATTTTTTATTTAACCCCTTATGGTGTTTTATTTAAAAAATTTAAGGTGCTTTTGATCTAAATTTTTTATATAGAAGCTTCTATTTTTTATAGCACATTCCTGTAGCCCTTGTCAAGACGTTTTTAAAACACTATAATAAAGTTCTCTTTTGTTAAGAATTTACTGAGATATTTCAAATTTTGTCATAATATTTTAGGAGGAGGAGGACGAGTTTTACAGAATTGCATTGGAAGAGCGTTTGCTGAGCAAAGGGAAAACGCTTGTCTTACGGCGTTGGGAAAAGCGTTTGATAAACGTTTGTAAAGTCTGACAGCAAATTCTCTATACGAAGTTGTATCAGCGTTCACTAAGCGTTCTCTGAAAAGCGTTGGCTTAGCATTACAGAATTTTCACGAAACGTTTTATACAGCGTTTGATAAGCGTTCCAAAAGCGTTTACAACCCAACAGCGTTGTGTAAGCGTTCTTACAACGTTTGAAAGCGTATAAACGCTCAGAAAACCCTCACCAAACGTTTGTCAACGCTCTATAAGGCTTCTTATTTTCGCCAATTTACATTTAATTCACATTTTTTTACATAAAAACACGTCCACATTTATGTATTTAATATTTATCACATGAATCAGAATTAACTTCAGTATATAATCGATACTCACAGTGAATATTATATGTATAGCGTTGTAATATAATGAATATCAACTTAATATAAATATAAACATCAAGTGTATTTTACATTTACGTTCTTAATTAGTAGTAAATGTAAAATAAATGTGAATTAAATTTTAAATAAATATTAAACAAACGTAAAAAAAATATTTGTTACATGTACGTTGCAAATAACTAATAAATATGAAATAAATGTAAAATAAATGTTTTTTTAACGTTTAATAAATGTTTTTTGGCAATAAAAATCTACAAATGTAAAATCAATGAAAAAAAAACGTTTAAAAAACATTTAACAAACGTTGTCTGCTGATTGGGAACAGGTAACATACATTTTTTCCACGAAGTTGTTATGACAGATTTCCTAACCTCTCGTAAAATTATTGTGTTGTAAATACTGAGATATTACTTATATCTCAGTGGTTGTACATACATTTATAGTTATAGTTTTTGCACATTCAAACGACTGCAAATTCTTCAAATGTATTCTTCCTGACAAAGTGTCATTGTATACATAAAAGATGTAGAATACTGTAATCAGAAAGTGAAACATTAGAGAAAGTTAAATTGGTTACATTTGTCATTATTTCTGTAAGTATCCCGTATTTAAATACATCTCTAAGACAAGAATACAGTTACGTGTCATTCCTAGCAGTATAACAATAAATAATAGATACATCAGATTTCTATATCTTTGTTACAAGTAGCATGGTGATTTGTGCAATACCTCTATTAATGTTGCAAAAGAAATAATTTACAATACAAGCTGATGTGAAATTCCTAAGATTACTATCTGCTTCATAAACTGTGTTACTTGATAACATTTTTATTAAATTTCTTCTGCATAAGAAATTCTATACATTATGCTAATGATTCACTTTATTAAATGTCTATTTCAGATAGAAAGGAACTTAGAACGACACATTCCATGCATCTGTAGCAGTTTGCAGAAGAGGCTTGTCATCAACCACCAAAAAAAGAATTCATCAACAAAGCACGAGATTCTTTTAAGCAGGAGTTTATTATTACTGTCTCCGCTATTAGAATCTTGTGAAATGTTATGAAAACATCAACATTTATCTGTTTATTTCTTGGACTTTTTGGGAAGATCTGGCTTCAGTTATCAAAGCATGTTTATACACTGCCATGATCATTATAAGCATTGAATATGAAATATCATTTAATGAGACAAGTTACGTACAAATGGCAACAGTATGTTATAATGACTCACCCTGTATACATGTTATTCAGAATTATAAAGTTCAACTGCTTAAATTTTAGACAATAAATTTCATAACATTATAAGATTTTATATAGATATGCAAGATATACTTTTATATACATAACAATTATGTGCATGCCAAAGATGCGGTATAATATAATTATTAATTATTGAGGGGTGATAAAGAACCAATAAAAAGAAACAAATATACTACTAGAAGTACTTGTTTGCGGAACTGTTAATACACTTTCTATGAAATTGCTACTATTAGGATATTTTCCTAAGAAACGCCTATGCATGTCAGTAAGAATATTATGTTTAGTTATGCTTATTTTAATTCTTATATGTACATACATATATAATATGCTGCTGCTTTTTATGCTTGACGGTAAATGAAATGTAGTACGTACCGTCACGCACAAGAAGCAGCAGCATATTATATATGTATGTTTGCGAGAATCTACCGCGAGAATGTCCGACTGGGTTTCCGCGGGGGCAGCCGATTGTAAAGTCGCGTCCGGTACGGAGACCCCTATGGCCGCGGATCGCGCGCGCACTTCGGTTACCTGGTGGTCCGCTCGTACTCCCTTAGAGTCCCAAAATTGAGAGGGTCCTTTACTTAGTGGTGTTGAGAATGGTCTTAATGAGTCTGTTCCGCACTGCACCGTGGTGAGGATCTTCCGGGATGTGATGAGACCGGCCGGTCGACCGACGGCCGTCCGTGTATTCGGCGACCGCGTGGTCCGAGCGAGAGAGGCTCTGCTTGAGAACACGCTAATAGTCTGACGCGAGATACGACAATGAGACTGTCCGAAGCTGATTACGTCCCGATATTCACTTTTGTTCACTTTCGATAATCACGAGAATCGCAACAGAACCGGTACCGACACGTGTATGTTCTACCGCGAGCCGAAACCAAAGAGGGCGGAAACCGCCGAGTGAGTATAGCGCCGCGAACGACCGCGATCATCGATGTCGCGACGCGTCGATTCTCGCCGGGGGTGCAGGTCCGCGATTGGTCGGCCAGGTAATGGCCGCGCGGTGAAATTGCTGTATTGTTTTCCGAACATTCCGCCCGCCTTCTACAACAGAGTTGGAGAATGTTTACTTGATGCCGTTGCTATTGAGTCTGAGTTAAGGAGCGGCTGATCCGATGAGACCGAGAGTCGAAGCCTTGTCAGTACTGTGATGACGATGGTCCGTTGAGTGTGGTTGAGAGAGGGCACAAGGGTCTGAAGTAGAGCACGGCCTCTGTTTGAACCAGAAGAGTCGTAAATTCTTCATACGCCCAGGACCAGAAGAGTCGTAAATTCTTCACATGTCAAGACCGTCTCGTTGATCTTCGCCGCAGGTGATGTTGGGTTGAGATGACTGCTGCCCTCCGAAGTGTGGAGCTGCCGAGTAGTTGACCCCAGTGAGTGCCATCGTCGAAGGAAAAGTGAGAGAGCCGCCCTAGATGATGAGACTGGATCCGTTGGTCTGTTAAGCGATGGGGTCCCGCCCTGATCCCTGGAGAATCCCTGATTGAATGGAGTTGAGCACGGCCTCTGTTTGGACCAGAAGAGTTGTAAGTTCTTCAGAGGTCAAGACCGTCTCGTGGTCCGTGTGTGTCAGTATGTCCGTCGTGAGGATCCAGTCAATGTGAACCGCCGGCCGAGAGAGAGTTGCTCCGTAGAGAATGATGAGGCATCCCGAGATTTAGCGTTAGTTGACGCTTCCGGTTGAGGAGTTGAGGTGTCCCGATGGAGCATCCGAGTGAATCATGGTGTGGTGCTTATTGCCGCAATCCCGGCATCTCTTCTGACTTTGGCAAGCAGCAGCGTTATGCCTGCCCAAACAATTGAAGCAGAGCCGTGAGTTGATGACTAAGTCCCGCCGAGCGTGAGCGGACATCTCCCGGAATTTTGGACATGAGACAATATAGTGCGATCCGGCACACAGATAGCATCCGACTGAATCGGTTCTGGAGGCTGGTGAGGTGGCCACATGAGCAGTGACCGGGGAAGCCTTGACGCGTAGCTTGGAAGAGGAGCTGATCTCCAGGCTTTCGACGGCGCGTGCCCGTCCGGTGAGGAACTGTCGAAGGTCCTGATAGGACGAATAATCTGTAGATGAACCCAGCCTAACCTCCCATGCTTCTCGTGTATGAGGGTCGAGCCGTTGAACGATGAGGTGTACTAGGATATGATCCCAGTGATCGATTGGCGACCCCAGAGAGCGCAGGGCGTTGAGCGCTTCCGTCGTCGTGTTGAGAAGGGCGTTGAGTTCCCTGGCGGAGCGTGTCGCGATGACCTTGAGGCTAAATAGTCTCTCAACTTGAGCGGCGATTAGGAGGCGTTTGTTCTCGAATCTGTCAACGAGGAGGTCCCAGGCTTGAGCGAACGAGTCGTCAGAGACCGGCAGGTTAGAGATGAGCTGCGCAGCCTCGCCTGTGAGACTGGTCCGCAGGTAATGCATCTTCTCTACATTGGAGATATCGAGATTCTTGCCGATCAGCAATGAGAAGAGGTTGTGAAATGGCCTCCAAGTTGAGAAATCGCCCGAAAATTGGGGAAGTGTGATCTCTGGAAGGTGACTACGAACTGAGGATATGCCAGATAGAGAGAGGTTTGCCAACTGAGACCCGGAGAGTGGATTTGCGCGCTCCTTCTTGTCGATTTGATAGGTGAGTGCCGCCTTGACATCTGCGTAATACTTCAAGCATTCGTCGTACGTGCCGGTTTTGAAGTAGTCATGCTCAAGTAACGAATCCACTTTGAGATCCGCGAGGCGTTCGTGGAATTGGTCGAACTTCTCCCAGTGGTTTTCCACGAGATTGAGCTTCACTCGCAACGCTTGGAGAGGGAGAGAGGAAAACGACGCATCCTGAACTTCGAGAGCCACCGACTTAATATAATTAAAGCGATTCATC
Organism: Leptothorax acervorum; assembly: GCA_035220615.1. Classification (NCBI taxonomy): domain Eukaryota; kingdom Metazoa; phylum Arthropoda; class Insecta; order Hymenoptera; family Formicidae; genus Leptothorax; species Leptothorax acervorum. The sequence goes on along the minus strand of JASTWQ010000277.1, from coordinate 172,266 downwards.
TGCAAGGATATCTTCGCCGGGAGGGTCGCCATATTGACGAGTCGTGTATACCGCGAATGTCAACACACCAGGCACAGTCGGGCTCCAGAGATATTCAATGCGCGCACTACCGAGCCGAGAGGGGCTGATCGTACCGCAACACAAGGGCGAAAAACAGTACCTCGCGAGTTGTGCCGGTTGCGCCGAACTCACGTGTCACCCGCGTGCCGCGCACGAATTCGTGGTGACGAGAAGGAGGAAGAGAGAGCGCTTCCTAACGCGACGCCGCGTACCGCGAACCAGAGAGAGAGAGAGAGAGTACACCGTGAGGTGTGCCGATCCCGCCGCATTCACGTGTCACGCGCGTGCTGCGCACGATGAGACGGAACGTCTCGGACGTTCGCCGGTTGCACTGTATGAACCCGTGTGACCGCACTGACCCCGCCGTATCCGGCTCGAAGGACCAAAAAATGTTTGCGAGAATCTACCGCGAGAATGTCCGACTGGGTTTCCGCGGGGGCAGCCGATTGTAAAGTCGCGTCCGGTACGGAGACCCCTATGGCCGCGGATCGCGCGCGCACTTCGGTTACCTGGTGGTCCGCTCGTACTCCCTTAGAGTCCCAAAATTGAGAGGGTCCTTTACTTAGTGGTGTTGAGAATGGTCCTAATGAGTCTGTTCCGCACTGCACCGTGGTGAGGATCTTCCGGGATGTGATGAGACCGGCCGGTCGACCGACGGCCGTCCGTGTATTCGGCGACCGCGTGGTCCGAGCGAGAGAGGCTCTGCTTGAGAACACGCTAATAGTCTGACGCGAGATACGACAATGAGACTGTCCGAAGCTGATTACGTCCCGATATTCACTTTTGTTCACTTTCGATAATCACGAGAATCGCAACAGAACCGGTACCGACACGTGTATGTTCTACCGCGAGCCGAAACCAAAGAGGGCGGAAACCGCCGAGTGAGTATAGCGCCGCGAACGACCGCGATCATCGATGTCGCGACGCGTCGATTCTCGCCGGGGGTGCAGGTCCGCGATTGGTCGGCCAGGTAATGGCCGCGCGGTGAAATTGCTGTATTGTTTTCCGAACAATGTATAACATATCAGAATTAAAAGCTACACTATACATAATATTCTTACTTACATGCATATACGTTTCTTATGAAAATATCACGACAGTAACATTTTCACAGAAAACAGTTCTGCAAACAAGTATATTTCTGTTTTTTGTTGGTACTTTATTGTTACTGCTCAATAATTAATAATTATATTGTACCATTCAGCATCTTTGACATGCACATAATTGTCATGTATATCAAAGTGTATATCTAAATTAAATCTAAATAATATTTTGACAATTAATATCTGACATTTACTATTACAATATTTTTATTTAAAAAAAACGCATATACATATAGACAAGTAAAGATATTATGCAGTTAAACTTTTCAATTCTATATGACATATACATATATAATATACTGTTGCCTTTTGTACGTAACTTGTTACGTACAAAAGATGATATTTCATATTCAGTGCTTATAATAATTATGGCAATGTATAGACATGCTTGGATAACTGAAGACAGATCTTCCAAAATTCCAAGAAATAAACAAATGGATGTTGATGTTTTCATAACATTTCACAACATTCTAATAGCAGAGACAGTAATATTAAACTTCTGCTTAAAAGAATCTCGTGCTTTGTTAATGAATTCTTTCTTGATGGTTGATGACAAGCCCCTGAAAAAAGTGCTACAGATGCATGTTATATTTTGTTCTCAGTTTTTCTCTATCTGAAAAATGGACATTTAGTAAAGTTAATCAATAGCATAATATTCAGAATTTCTTGTACAGAGTAATGATAATAAAAATGTATATTATAATAAAAATGTTATTAAATCTCATGAATATACGTACCTTATCACAATTTATGAGACAGCTAATAATTTTAATGTTTCGACATTAACAACTTGTTTTGTTAATGATTTCTTTTATTTCAGCATTGATAGAAATAGATTGCACTAATCACCATGCTACTTTTAATAAAGATATAGAAATCTGATGTCCCACTGTAAATAAAAAAAAGCTATTATTTATTAATATATATTGCTAGGAATGACACGTAATTGTGTGCATTCGTAAAAAGCTTAAATACAGGATACTTACATAAATCATGACAAACGTAATCAATTATACTTTCTCTGATATTCATTACCTTTCGATTACAGTACTCTATATCTTTTATATGTGGAATGACACTTTGTCTGAGAAAATAAATTTTGAAACTATAATAACTTATTTTCTTATTATGTATGTTCAACATGATATTGCGAGAAGTTAGGAAATCTGTCATAACAATGATGTGCGAGGTAAAGATGTAGAATGATATAATATAATTATTAATTATTATCGAGCAGCAAAGTACCAAAAAAAAGTAGAGATATACTTCCTTGATAGCAGGTGACATACATTTTTTTTCCACGAAGTTGTTATGACAGATTTCCTAACCTTTCGTAAAATCATTGTGTTGTATAAATACTGAGATATTATGCTGGGTCTACATAGAGGTTGTAAGATGTAAGCAGTAAGCTATTGACTAATGGGATTTTTACAATTCAAAAATAATCGAATGTGGTTGGTTAATAGCTTACTGCTTACATCTTACAACCTCTATGTAGACCCAGCATTACACATATCTCGGTGGTTGTACATACATAATAAGTTATAGAGTTCTTACACATTCAAGCTCGACTGCAAATTGTCGAAATCTATTTTTCTTGACAACCTATTTTTCGTGTTCAATCGTGGTCAATCGGGACGGTGGTCAATCGGGACCGTGGTCAATCGGGACGGTGGTCAATCGGGACCGTGGTCAATCGGGACGGTGGTCAATCGGGACGGTGGTCAATCGGGACGGTGGTCAATCGGGACGGTGGTCAATCGGGACGGTGGTCAATCGGGACCGTGGTCAATCGGGACCGTGGTCAATCGGGACCGTGGTCAATCGGGACGGTGGTCAATCGGGACGGTGGTCAATCGGGACGGTGGTCAATCGGGACGGTGGTCAATCGGGACCGTGGTCAATCGGGACCGTGGTCAATCGGGACCGTGGTCAATCGGGACCGTGGTCAATCGGGACCGTGGTCAATCGGGACCGTGGTCAATTGGGACCGTGTTCAATCGGGACCGTGGTCAATTGCAACGTGGTCAATAGGGACCGTGGTCAATCGGGACCGTGGTCAATCGGGACCGTGGTCAATCGGGACCGTGGTCAATCGGGACCGTGGTCAATCGGGACCGTGTTCAATCGGGACCGTGGTCAATTGCAACGTGGTCAATATCAACGTGGTCAATTGCAACGTGGTCAATCTCAACGTGGTCAATCTCAACGTGGTCAATCAGGACTGTGGTGAATCGGGACCGTGGTCAATCGGGACGGTGGTCAATCGGGACCGTGGTCAATCGGGACCGTGGTCAATCGGGACCGTGGTCAATCGGGACGGTGGTCAATCGGGACCGTGGTCAATCGGGACCGTGGTCAATCGGGACCGTGGTCAATCGGAACGGTGGTCAATCGGGACCGTGGTCAATCGGGACGGTGGTCAATCGAGACGTGGTCAATCGGGACTGTGGTTAATCGGGACGGTGGTCAATCGGGACCGTGGTCAATCGGGACGGTGGTCAATAGGGACCGTGGTCAATCGGGACGGTGGTCAATAGGGACCGTGGTCAATCGGGACCGTGGTCAATCGGGACCGTGTTCAATCGGGACCGTGGTCAATTGCAACGTGGTCAATATCAACGTGGTCAATTGCAACGTGGTCAATCTCAACGTGGTCAATCAGGACTGTGGTCAATCGGGACCGTGGTCAATCGGGACGGTGGTCAATCGGGACCGTGGTCAATCGGGACCGTGGTCAATCGGGACGGTGGTCAATCGGGACTGTGGTCAATCGGGACCGTGGTCAATCGGGACCGTGGTCAATCGGGACCGTGGTCAATCGGGACCGTGGCCAATCGGGACCGTGGTCAATCGGGACGGTGGTCAATCGGGACCGTGGTCAATCGGACCGTGGTCAATCGGGACCGTGGTCAATCGCAACGTGGTCAATATCAACGTGGTCAATCGCAACGTGGTCAATTTCAACGTGGTCAATCGGGACCGTGGTCAATATTAACGTGGTCAAACGGGTGCCACTCGTGCATACACACAAAATCATGAGGAAAGAAGGGGATGACATATTCATGCCACTCTTGCCAAAGTAACCAAGCGTTATAGTTATCAAATATCAATTTCTCAAGTATTTTCTTTGTACGTTTAGAATCGTTGCAATGGTAGAACTTCATCGAAGGACGCACGTTGTCCATCACCAACACTTCGGAACACCACCCACTACCTGCAGGAATTGTAATGTATAGAGCATCACCATTAAACTCAATATCGTCAGAAACCCTCGCCCAGAAATATAAGTTTACTTTTCTATAATATGACGGGGGATTATATCTTTCTTCATCCTCTTTCTTCCACTTTCTCCTCCACTCACACGACATTCGTTTAAGCACTTTACGTTTCAAAATATATGGCCAGTACCATGGAGGCTCAGGATTATCGTTAACAATTTCTTGTCTGACTACGCGTCCACTGAGTTCGCGATTGCGAAGAATCTGCACCGGTGATAATTGTTGCACACCCGTTTCTCCTCGCAGATCATCTTTTTCTTCCTCTCTCTCGCACTCATGCCACATTCGTTTATACACTTTCCGTCTCACGTGGTAGGCCAGTCATATGGAGGCTCGGTTTCAATAACGACTCCTTGTCTGACTACGCGTTCACTGGTTCCGCGTATACCGAGTTCGCGATCGCGAAGAAACTGCACCAGTGATACTCGTGGCACGGTCGTTTCTTCTTCCAGATATTCTTTGCCCTCTAAAGTATTGATGATATTTTGTTCATAATAACAATCTTTAAAAAAATGATTCGGCAGAGTATTTATAATACCTGAAAAAGTCATCCCATCCAGGACTTATGTCCACCATGTTGCTCGCGTAAAGGCGCGCACTTTATACCGTCTTTCTCTCACACTTCTACGGAGCACTTGCACGCGACTCGACCGCACCGTACACACGATCGTTTGTACTCTTAAATGTGATAGCGCATACACGTTAACTGATGAGGATCGAAGCGTGTAACATCTTTATAAGTCTCCAGCAAGATATCAAAATTATGACGCTCATCATAACCTTTATAAAACGTTTTTGTATGGCTAGGATCGTTCAAACACGCACAGGTTAAAGATCGCGAGGTGTCCGTCACCACCATTTTGATGCACCTCCCAATACCTGGCATCAATGTCAATGTATAAACTCTCTGCGTGTCCACACTTGATCTTGTTATAAATTTGTATTGTCCATTTATATATGTCCTTTGCACTGTAAAAGTCGTGATCGTCTTCTATACACTCATTCCGCATTCGTGTATACACTTCGCGTCTCACGCGATGAGGCCACCAAAAAGGAGGCGTAATTGCGTATCTATTGACTTGCGGTTTGCGTATGCGTTCAATGGTTTCCCATATATCACGTTCATGATTGCTACACTGCACCGGCGATGCTCGTTGTACTTCCGGTTCTCTTTGCGGATCCAGCTCGAGCTGCCATAAAATATAAAATATATCGTAAAACTCATCCCCTTTGCGTTTGGAGCACTTCCTATAGTACTCGTCATGGCTACGTAAGTAACGTCTTTCAGCATGTTGCTCGAGTAAAGGCGCGCACTTATTCACGGTAATGTCTTTTTTTCAACGTGTACAAATGGGGCACATATTGCGGGGGAAGATCACGTACATCGGTAGTCTGCAGTTGGAGCAGGATTCTCCCGATATCGCATCTTGCAGCTCGGTTACATGCTCTCGAACAGCATACATGTCCCCGACACCCGCGTCTGCCAGTCTGATCATACACGAGGTACACACGGCTAAGGCACCACTCGTGGAATAATGAAAGTTTATGGCGCAACACTTTGTACGTCCGTTCAGCGCAAGGATTTCCGCGTTAGGCACTCTCCTTTCGACAGTTTCCGTCAGATCTTCTCCTGAAAGGTCACTGATGTAGACACTGTCATCTGACAACGCGTGTTCTTCGTCAGATGATTCGTCTACTATTGTCTCGAAATTATCGTCTATAATTTCCATTAACTCTTCGTCGGGCAACTAATTTAATTCTACTCGTAGGTCTCGTACTATCTCTATTTCCATCTGCTCTTCGTCGGACGATTCGGCTAAGTCTATTGTCTCTATTTCCATCCGCTCGTCGTCGGACGACTCAGCCAAGTCTATTGTCTCTATTTCCATCCGCTCGTCGTCGGACGACTCAGCCAAGTCTATTGTCTGTATTTCCATTTTTGTAGATTCTCATAAAAAATCATTTTCTACACCGAACACTTTGCACACACATAAAAACAAACCATTGAGTACCCACTTTACTCATTTCAAGCGAACTATACTGACGCGCAGACTTCCAAATCATATACTGTAGCTCTGACGCGCTTCATTCATCGTTATATATTTAATCTATTATTCTTTTCTCTCCTTCCAACTGGAGCATCACGTATCGTTTCTTCTTCTTCTTCTATCTACTGCATAGTGTCATCAGATCTATTGTTCATCATATGCGTTACAGAAAGGTAATATCCTTTGGACGTTGCGTTCTGCTCACGCACTATTTTGTCCACAACGACTAGCAGCCTGATCTCGGCGCTCGCTTTGTAATACGCGCCGCTATACCTGAATGGCGTCGCAGAAAGGTAATATCCCTTAGACGTTGCGTTCTGCTTACACACTATTTAGTCTACAACGTCTAGCAGCCTGATCTCGGCGCTCGCTTTGTAACGCGCGACGCCGTAACCGAATGGCGTCGCGAAATATACCCCGATAAACGATAAAAAGGACACCAGAGGACATCGCGCCGTTATAACCGAGTGACGCCGCGAAACATGTCCCGAGACGTTTACCGAAACCCCTCCGATAAACAGGTCTTCCTAGAAAAAAATGATGATCATGACCGCGACACCGCGACAGTTAAATCATCCTCGAGATAAACATTTTTTATCTCCGATATTTAATCGTGGATATTTTTTAAATATTTAATCCGCCTGAACAATGCGTTCGCTTCGCATTAAGCGACGTCATAACCGAATGATGCAGTGAAACATGTCCCAACACGTTCGCCCAAAACCTTGATAAACACCTTTTCTCAGAATACGTTCTAGAAGCATTAATCCCCCACCACGTCATAATTTTAAAAAAGGGGGAGGGTGTTGCCGCGTATACGCTCCGTTAATTTTATGCGATCGGTCAGTCTTGTATCAGCCGCTTGTAAAAACGGTCGACTTGTCTTAACCGAGAGTGAAAATGTACTCCGATGAGGGAAGCAACAGTGGTGGCGTACGCATAAATTATTACGTGCCGATTCCCGAAGCTGCAACTCCATCGAGTGAGAATCAGTAAGTTTAGTTTAATTTATAAAGTCTCCTATTTTATATTTTTCCAAATTTTATTATTTTAAAACTCATCTTGTTATTTTTTCTACAGCACTTCGTTGGAGCGTCGTGCGGTGCGTATACTCAGCAGACGATACGCATTGACACGTACAGCTTACAAATATTTGGACATTGGGATCATCCTGAAACCTCCACACAATTCCTTTGTCGAATTGGTCCTTGGCGACAACCGAAGATTTCAAATCGCGATGCGTCATGCAACGTGGAGGAAGCTCATCGATGGACGCACGGATATCGAGCGACTCGTGCAGTCGCTGACTATTCAAGAAGACCTAATACTCGAAGTTGTACAAATGCGTGACGACAAAATTGTAAAATTGTCGTCGTGCAATAATTATTTGTACATGAAACCTGCAACTATTATCTTTTTATTCGAACTCGAACACTGCGTCGAGTATGTATACCTCTTGCTATATCAGTATGCGAGAGAGGCAGATAAGAAGTTCACATCGATTTTGCAAGTATTCTACGAAAAAATCGTATTACCGAAAAATGCGACGCCGTTAGTTTCTTGCGCAGCAATTATTATTACGACCAAACGTCAATTGTAGATTGCGAACTAATAGTGTATGCTATGGATGACATTATGCATGTGACGATACGTCCCTGTCGTCACTCTCGGGCCGATCATCCGCCCGCCGCGTGAGACCGCGAGCGTTCCGCGGTGGTGGGAGCGACCCCACCACTCGCCGGCCGGGTATATAAGCCGGCCGCGAGCGAGCCGGAGCATGCAGTCCTGTCCCAAACTTGATACCAGACACGACCACTCCTAGTTACCGCTTCACCAGGGGTGCGTTCGAAAACGTTCCCCGAGTGCCTTGACCCACCCGAAGAGCGTTCGAAAATACTTCGAAAGCTCTCGGAAGTGTGTTCGAAAACACTCTTGATCCACCTTGCTCTCGAGGGGCTCTTGATCAGTGTGTTCGAAAACACTCTCGATCCACCTTCTGAGTGACTTTTTCTCCCTTACCTCGCGAGGTAGGGAAAAGTAGATAAGTACTAAGTGGTTTATTTGGCGGGAAATATGGCGTCCGAAACGCGTAAAATACGGTTTAATAAGTCGAGGCAAGTTATTATCAGAGACTCTAATACCAACGAAGTGGCGGTTACGCAAAATAGGTATTTACTTCCGTGGGATAAAGTGGGTAAGTATTTATTCGCGCATTATTCTACAAAATCTTCTATTATAAAAGTTGCAATAAAATGTTAAAAATGATTGAAAAAATATCTTTAATCAATAACATAAAAATAATGCAAAAGTGCGCGAATTTGAAACGTATGTATACTTATAATAAATATCACATGGCTTTCGATAAATATATCCTAATATGCCAAAGTACCATGCGTGGGTGGACGGGTTTTGCCCCCTCTGCACCCCCCATTTAGGGGTCGATGTGTATGACTTTGAAGTGAGGCGGGGGGCTTTGCCCCCCCCTCCCCCCCCCCGAGGACGCGCCTGCAACGCGCCCGGGTGTGAAGTGGACCTTGCTTTAAACATGGGCGGGGGGGGGGGTCCAGGGGAGGCGAGGCCACCCCGCCTCACTTCAAACTCACACACATCGAATGGGGGGATGCAGGGGGAGCCCCCCTCCCGCCCCCGCATGTACTTTGGTATATCAAGATATATTCATCATCGAAAGCCAAATGATATGCATTATAAGTATACATACGTTTCAAATTCGCGCACTTTTGCATGCGCGTGCGGCCACGGAGCATGCGCATGTGGCTGCAGGGCATGGTCATGGTCAGGTTAGGTTAAGGACAGAGCGACGCTTTTTTCCGTCAAATTCTTTCGTTTTACGCAAAAACGCGTCGATTAAGCCTAAGTTCATCAAAATCGGTGAGGAGGCCACTATTCTTAAGATTTACCAAATTTATTGTTCATAATAACATTTATTGCAATAGCAACAACTGTAAATATTCCAATATTCGCGAAGTGCGCGATGCGAAACATAGGTTAGGGAGAGCAGCCGTTCGAAAACTCCCCTGGGCTGCGTTCGAAAACCAACAGTCCGCTGACTCCCACCACTCACTTCCCCAGGCCACCTCACTCGCTCTTGGCAGGGGCCGTTTTCGAACGCAGCCCAGGTTGGGTCCCCCAACCTTCCATCGTACAGAGAACGGGTGCCCCCGTTCTCATCCGGGTGCCCCCGGAGTACGGGCTTCCCCGACCGGGTGCCTCCGGCCGGTTATACCCTCTCCCGGGTCGGGTGCCCCCGTCCTCAGCCGGGTACCCCCGGTGTACGGACCCGCTCGACCGGGCGCCCCCGACCGAGCCCCCTGTCCAGCCCGACCTACCTCGTAGTATTAAGCTTGCGACCGCGTCCGCGATATATCTCGTAGTATTAAGTTTGCGACCGCGTCCGCGATATACCTCGTAGTATTAAGTTTGCGACCGCGTCCGCGATATACCTCGTAGCATTAAGTCCGCGACCGCGCCCGCGACATAGATACCGGCGGCCCAGCGGGGCATACACACAAACGCACACACCGGCGCACACACTGCACACACCTACCAACGTGTAACAAAAGAGTGTAAAACAGAGCAGTGTCTCGACGCATTTCTCGACCCTGTTCCCCGGCGAGCGAATTCCGAGCGACGGGAAAAGCGTAGTGTCACATGTATGATGCATCGAGAGATAGATCATTTGATGTAGTAGGTTAACATGAATAAATGTATAACATATATCTAAAATATTTTTTTACTTATTTAATTTTCCTTCCACATCCTCCTCATCTGTTCCTTATTAGAATATTAAAATTTAAATACCGAGCGTATGATGCGCGAACGAAAGAAAGCGAATGGGGTGGGTAGAGAGAACGTGATAACGTAACTCTCCGATTACAATAACTGACCTACTGACCGACTTACCACTGCTTAGTCACACATAGTGACCCTCTATACAGAGTCTGGTCATAAGCGATCACGATTGCAGCTCGAGCGTCACCCCGTCGGGCGCGGACACGGGCGTCCAACAAATTAAGGTAGGATAGCGTTTTTTTGAAAATTTGGATTTTCCCGCAAACGCGGGCGGCGCGGGCGGCGCGGCGGGCCCTAACGCGGTACCCCTCCCCCGCGCGGACCCTACGCGGCCCTAACGTAGCACCCCTCCCCCGCGCGTGACGTCAGCCCCCTCACCTTACAACTCCCCCCCCCCTGGCCCGGATGCACCAAAATCCCCCCTCGCGTGACGTTATCCCCCCTTGCTCCTCGATTACCCCCCCCCGCCCCCTCACCCCCCCTCATTGCCCCATGGCCCAGTACCGGGGTTGTATACCTACTAACCCGTTAACGCGATGACTGCCGGTTGCGACGGAATTCCCGAGGAGGGCAAAAGCACACACTAATACGATCCGCTCTCGGCCGGCCCCTTTCGACGTCCTTTCGACGTCCTTTCGACGTCCTTTCGGCGTTTTACTATACGCGGCATGCACGGTACTGTTCGGCAATTAACTCACTCACAATACGCGATCGGCGAACGCGGGGACACCTGCCGCGAGCGGAATCACTGTATTTTACTCGGCATACCGGAGTGGCGGCCTTACGTCTCCTAATGCGCACACTGGATCCCGGGTCGATGGGTCGGGACGGGCGGTATGTTCCGTGGCTCACATGACAGTGAAGATCCTTCGGCCCGGCGGGATCACGTCAGGCCCTCGCGCCTGCGTACCGAGCCCGCTCCTTGCCCCGGCCATCCGCGCCACATCCTGCCGTCGATTTCCTGGTCCCTCTATCCGCTCCACTGGCCCGCGATATTTGAACGGGCGTTATGGAGGGTGAGTCCGGCTGGCCATGCCGCGACTCCTGCAACCGGGGTCCGGCGGGCCCGGCTGGCCAGGCCGTGGCCACGCCGACGGGCTTGCTCTGGCGTCCGGCGGAGTCGGCGGGGCCGTCGGTCCGCTCCTGGGGTGGCGGCGCAGCGCATGGCGTGGACCTCCGCGGGACGTCCCCCCCTGAGCGCCCTTGTTCCTCCTTCGGCGGCGGTATGGCTCGGGACGTGCGCGGCGGCTCGGCGGTGGGCCCGTGCGTGACCCGCCTGACGGCCACCTTGTCTCCTTCGCCCCCCCCTCGACGGCTCCCTTTGGGTTCCGCGATGCGGCTTTATGCCGTTACATAATAAATTCGGCACCACTCCGGCTGCAAAAACTAGAATATTTATTAAGATAATTCGCCCCCGCTCGGGTCGTACCGCCCTCGACTCTGCCCTCGGCCGAGCTCCGTCCTGGAGGAGGGCGCGACTTTTGCCACGTCACAACATATACCATATTTTCTTTTATCTCTCAATCGGTAACTACCTGTTTCTATCTTTCCGCATCGGATGCTGACGGTATCTATTCGCAATTGCGGATAATGTTTGCGTACACGCAAAGCATTTTCTATGAGAAAACCTAAATTAAGAAAGCAATCTTATATTCTTAGATTTTCTTGATTTAAATGACTCGTAATATGGAAAGATAATATCGGTTTTTCAAATTCTTTAAGTACGAACAGAAAATGTATTACTTTGTTTATGTTCATCTTCAAATAATTTTATACAAAAGCAAATATATATTAATTTTTATTAACTTGTAATTAGTATTTTGCGTAAACATTTCGTGTAAAAAATCAAATTTTATAAATGCTTGGATTACTCAGGAAACAAATTCTTTGTTACGTTTGAATCAACCTTGGAATCAAACATCAAATTTCATGCATCTGTCCGCATGTTCACCACGATTTAGGAAAGTCAAAGGCTAAAGGCTAACTACGGTTTCTCGCGTATTGCCTCGACGCAAACCAGCGGTGGAGTTTTATATGTGCTGTCGAGCGCGCAACGCGCGATAACATTAAGCGGGACAAATTTTGAGCGTACTCGCGATACATGAGACGATATATACAAGGCCGTTTCAATCGCTGAACGCACAATACGAACACTCGGCTTAATTGGCGACGTCGAAATAGCCGTAAACTGACGTTGACGCACTTGAGCTCACTCTTTGTACGCAAACATTATCCGCAATTGCGAATAGATATTTTCTTTCACTTCTCAATCGGTATCTATCTGTTTCTACGGTATCGTCAGCATCCGATGCGGACAGATAGAAACAGATAGATACCGATTGAGAGGTGAAAGAAAATATGGTATATGAGATAGGATCCTACCTGTATCTATGCGCAAACATTATCCGCAATTGCGAATAGATACCGTCAGCATCCGATGCGGACAGATAGAGACAGATAGGTACCGATTAAGTGGTGAAATAAAATATGGTATATAAGATAGGATCCTATCTGTATCTATGCGATTTTTATACAGATAGGATCCTATCTTATATACCATATTTTCTTTCACCTCTTAATCGGTACCTATCTGTTTCTATCTGTCCGCATCGGATGCTGACGGTACCTATTTGCAATTGCGGATAATGTTTGCGTACACGTGAGAGTGAGACGACGATAGAGCAAGAAAGCGAGAGAACAAGAAAAACTACAGAGCGAGAGATCATGCGCGTGCGCGCGAGAGAGAGAAAGTAGAAAAAGCAAATAATGAGATGCAAAAATATGTGCTTACCTTTTTCTGAATTCTTTCCTTAGTCCCGCCGTTCTTCCGGATATGTCCCGCGCGGCGGGCGGCTCACTGTTTCGCAGCGACGAATCGCGGTCCCGTCGGCGCCAGAGTGCCGCAAACGTCGGCGGCCGTGGTAGCCCACCGTGGAGTCACACACAATACGCACCTCGCCGCGGGAGTATGCACGCTAACTAATTTCAAGGATGTACATTGTTCTCTCTGTAGTAAGGGCACGGGCACACGTACGAACGGTTTGGACCGCGCGGTTTCGCCACGCGGTAGACCGTGCACACGAGCGGTAAAGCCCGTGTCAGACTACGTATTGCGGACGCGGATTGGATTGAGATTGCGGATCGCGGATGGGAATTCAGCTAATCACAGAAAAAACAGATAGGCACATACCGATATGTGCAGATATACAGTTGGTGGTCGTTGCACGGATGTATTCCCGTAGAATCACGATACACACTTACTTTTGGTACACTACACTCTCACTGCTCACACAGGGCTGCGTTCAGAAATTCAACCTGGGTAACTCTAAACTATAATTTACGTCGCGTATTATAGCATTAGAGTTACCTAGTGCCTAGTGCGCCTAGGCGTAATTCCTGAACGCAGCCCAGTAGTCACAGGACCGGTGAGTTGAGAAACTGCGCTTCAGCTCGATACATTTTTTTTTGTCACCGAACGGCATACGCGAAAAAAACACGACAGTCTAATAAACAAAAAATTGCTTAGAAACAGCACATAAAAACAGACGCGTATGTTTGACAACGGATACTCACCGATACATACAGATAGAAAGTACTTTTGCAAATACGAATACTACCATATAGCAACCAATAGCAACCGATTAAGATTATGGCCGGTATTCGTAGTCGGATCTTATATTTAAGATCGTCTTAGGTGCAATCTTAAGATGTCATGAACCAATCACAGAGCCGTATTAACGTCTTAAGACATTACTTAAGACGATCTTGAAATAAGATCCGACTAATAAGGATAATCATGAGAAAAACCAATAAATACAAGACAAGATATCTTTTCACTCAATCGGAATTATCTCATAGATTCCAATAAAAGGAAATCATTGGATCATCCTATTGAATACAATGAATAGTATACTTAAAGAATGCATATGAAATCTAATAAGAACAATTTATTACAAAATGATATGTTAAAGTCAAAATTCGTATCATCAAGTGCTTTTAATAACACCTAAAGGTATATCAAAAACGTATCAGAAATGACCGATATATCCAACGTCATAAATAAAAATCTCTAAATTTGAAAATCCCGATAGAATCTTATAAATATTTTATATTGTGTCTGCAATGCCACATTAAATATCAACTAGCAAATGCCAATTGCTGCAGACCTATCTGGAAAATCTGCTTGATTCATATTAAAAGAGTAAATTTATATCAGAAAACTGTGTTTTTGTCCGTGGATTGCCAGATTCACTTTTTATAAATAATTGGTCTTTACAGATCTGTATTTACTCATAAGACGATATAAATGTACTTTCATTATGGATAAGCTGTTGCCACTAAGATCTGATAGAAACAAATTGTTGACTTTTCGTATTAATGCGCATTCGCTTCCAAACAGTCAAGTATGTTCAAAACCTATCAATTTACAACATGTGTAAATACGTACAGAAAAATATTCAAATAAAACCGATAACTGCATATAAGTATACACAGCTGTCGATCAGTGTGTCGATGCTGTTTGGATCCAATAAATCGCACATTCGTAAATCTTAATATAATCCATCATGCACATGAAAACAATAGAATCGGATACATTCCGTAACAGATTTTCCACATAGTGACCGCGTGCTCATAGGTTCCGATAAATCCAAATCAATTGTCAAAGTCTCAATTTTGTTGTGCCGATAAACCAGATGGAATCTGAAAGACTTTCTATCGTTGTCTAGAAGTTTCTATCACACACTGTTATTTTCTCTATACACTGTTACGTCCAAGAAACTGATTGCATTATTTATTTCGGTTTCGTACGTAAATTTTAATCGAGGGTGATAATCGTTAAAAATCGTAAGAATCTCGTCCAGCTCGGTCTCTAGAACTACCGCAAAAATATCGTCGACGTATTTACGGAAGATGCGCACATTAAATTTTAACAATTGCAGACAGCATGTCTCCAGGTCGTCCATAACAATGTCCGCTAGGATCTGTGAGAGCGGGGATCCCATAAGACAAAAAATCTGCTTATAAGCTTGCCCGTTAAATTTAAAGCTGGTAGAACTTAAAACCAGTTCAATAGCGTACAAGATGTCCGCACTATATTCACTTGATATTTGACGCGCAAACTTGTAAGAATTTTATTTTGTCTCTTTTTATTGTATTGTATACTTCGTAATTTCGAATCTTTATTTTAGACAAATTACCAATGTAAATTAAATTAGAATAATCGCCACAACGGACCGAGCTTGGATCTTAATAGCCTAATATTATTTTGTTGTGTGATACACATATTATCCCCTCCTTCCCTTTAGTTAAATCAATTTTTACCGTTGTGGCAATTATTCTAATTTAATTTGGTTTGATATGTACAGTCGAATAACTTTAGTCTTTAATATTGTTTATTTACGTCTTTGCCAAGAAAGGAAGACGCTCGAATTAATATTAACAGATTATTGCGATAAATATTACCACATGCCTCAGTGGTCGAATTGGAACGACGCCTGCACGGAGAGCGGGAGGTTCCAGGTTCAAACTTTGGCTGGGGTAATATTTTTCGCAATAATTTCTTTAACATCATAAGTTAAATCGTTTCGCTATTCCAACAGGGACTGTGTTTTAAGTGAAAAATCTAGTCGGCGCACACTTTTCAAGAGTTGGAGGTAAAAATTGATTTAACTAAAGAGAAGGAGGGGATAATATGTGCATCACACAATAAAATAATATTAAACTATTAAGATCCAAGCTTGGACCGTTGTGGCGATTATTCTAATTTAATTTGGTTTGATATGTACGGTCGAATTACTTTAGTCTTTAATATTATCAATGTAAAGTTTGCAATATATTTAACTGTCACTTGAGAAGGGCCAAAACCCATGGCCGAAACGTTGTGCAATTAATAATAAATATGGCCAGTTGGGTCGTTTTTGAAAAACCACAACTTTTTTAATTATTGGCTGGCGACGTGGTTCCCTTTTTTTTTGTATAATTTTTAAATTAACAAATTTTTTGTACTGTTTTTTTTACTAAGCACGTAGTATTTCAAAATAAACATGGCAGACTGGGCAAACGCCGACCTTAGTTATTGGCCTTCTTATGTATTAGGAAAGAGAAACTTGGAGGGTATTACGCTGTCGGAAGTTGCACAAGGTATGTATATAACGTTCATGATTTAATTCAGACGTATAATATTAGATGTTTCTGTCACTATGTAATAATAGTTCTGCAAGTTGAAATGAGAAACTTGTTCCACGAGTTGGAGGTTAACATAAGTGCCTGCCCATAAACACAGGCCCATACAATCTTGCTGGAGTTGGTAAGTTTAAAGACTGCTCTTAATATTTTATTAAAACGACGAATATTCTTAAAAATCTACAGGATTATGCGGCAAGACATCGATAATTAAAGTTGGTGAATATCAGAAATTAGTGTCACGCGACGGCCCGAACTATAACGCATAGTTGGATTCGAAAATTACTATCGCACACCCGCAACGACGGCCACAACTCTTTCATCATAGAATCTTATTATGCTGCGAAGCCACACATGCCTTACAACGGGCACGTATGTATTATACTTTTATGCATATGAACTTGTTTCAGTCTTATCTCTTCATGTTTATTTTTCATAAGCGCGACTACTGTTGTAGGTCATTATGAACGCGATGTACACCCCATCACCTGTGAATTTCACGAACGCGAGTCGCGTCGTTTTCGCAGAAGAAGCCGGAGAAAGTATAAACGGACAGAGGCTAAAAATGTTAACTGAACCCGATCAAATAATTTGCTCCTTTATGAGTATATAAATGTTTTTGTCAGCGACGGCAAGGAGGGAATATTATTAGAGTGCGCACCAAGAGTCGCGTATCTAATTCAGATATTATAACTACAATACAAAATATTCGCTACAAACATTATTTTGAAAAGGCGGATCTTATCGGTAATAAGCATTCTAATTTAGTTAATATATTAATAATCGATTAAAAACATAAATAAAAAGATGTTTGTATTATCTTCTGGTCTTGAAGGCTTGGTGGCGTTCTTATGATTAGTAATGGAAGAGTAGCGTTAAATGTCATGCCGGAAGAATATTTCCGCTTCTACTTCACTTGACGTTCTCGCTACATGACTTCAATGTCATGACACAAAACTGGAACATGATCTGATAGCTGTTTGGACAATTATGAACACAAAACCAGATTTCTCTTACTATAAACTGCGTGACGGTTCTGTAAGTAATTTTTATAATAAATGTTAACTTTTCCGTTTTTACTTAAGCGTTAATCATGACCATGTAGTAGTAGTAATAGTAGTAGCAAAGTAGTGGGTGGTTCTATTAAAGTCCCTGACGACAACTAGATCGTTATGATCCATTGTATCTCCCCACTCTTTTGTTAGCTAGGTGCTTGGAGCCAGTCTAGAACCTTGTACCAGGTTTACTAGATCTGTCACCCTAGCTCTTTCTAAATCCTGGGGACTTAGGTACATTCGTCCCCAGGTTTTGTATCTCTTGCATACAAGTGCCGGACAATGACACAATATATGCACGCTGTTTTCTTTCTCGTCCCCACATAGACGGCACTCCTTCCGTTCCTCGAGTCCGAGATTGAATAGGTGTGCTCTGAGTAGCGTGGAGTGGCCTGTAAGCAGCCCCACTGCCGCCCTCAGTCTCTGTTTATTCAGCGCCAGTAGTTCTTTAGCCCTACTTGGCCTGATGTTATTCATCAGGATCTTGGCCTGGCGGCAGGTCTTGGTTGCCTCCCACCTGACCAAGTGCTCTCTATCCAGACAGCACCTGATATACTTTTTGCCTACTGCAAAAGGAACTCCTGCCACTTGGCCAGATGGTGCCTCATTTGCTCCCTTCTTGGCCAGTGTGTCTGCGGTTTCGTTGCCGGGTATTCCTTCATGCCCAGGCACCCATACCAAAGTGACCTTATTAGGTCCACTCAGTTTCTCTAGCGCCAGCATGCAATCCCAAACCAATAATGATTCGGTAGTTGTCTTTGCTAACGCTAGTATAGCTGCTCTGCTGTCCGAGCAGATGTCTATTCTCCTTCCTTTTGTGTTATTTTCCAGAAGGTGTTCTGTGCACCTCAGGATAGCCAGTATTTCAGCCGTGAAGACTGTACAATGGCGTCCCATAAGAATACTCTCCCTATGGTCATCCTTCGGTCCATAAATTCCCGCTCCAAAGCGGTTGTCAATGCCTGATCCGTCGGTGAACCACAGGTCCACATTGGGGTCCTTGGCTCTCTTCGGGTCCAGCCATTCTTTTCTGGTTGGTATCCATTTTTTAAAATGTTTTACCAACTGGTATCTCCTTAGAGTCCTGTCCTGTTTTAAAGTGAAAAATTGTTTCTGGAGGAGGCTGAGCTTCGTGTGCCCTAGACCTGTGTTCCTCTATTCTCCCTGACACTTTAGTCTATATGCTGCGTTTCTGGCTGCATTAACTACTTCAAGGTCCAGGGGAGGTACACAGAGTGCTACCTCCAGCGCTTCTGTGGGTGTTTTTTTCATAGCCCCTACTGCCGCCCTTAGGTAACTACCCTGTAGGCTTTGCAGGAGGTTCTTTGCCTCCACCTTCCTCGTCCTGGGCCACCAGATCACAGCCGCATAGAGCAGTCTCGGTAATAGCACCGCCCTGTATAGCCATAAGGCCACCCCAGCGCTGATGCCCCAAGACTTGCCCATGGCTCTTCTACACATCCACATGCACGTGTAGAATTTTTTCCTGCTTTCTGCAAGGTGCAATTTCCAGCTAAGTTTAGGGTCTAGAAACAGGCCCAAGTGCTTAACTGAATCCGTAAAAGGAATTACCTTTCCCCAGAGCTTAAAAGGCTCGATAGGTTCCGGTTTGTATTTCCTGGTGAAGATCATTATATTGGTCTTTGACGGATTTACCGTCAGACCTTTGGCCTTACACCACTTTTGGACGGTTTTCAGGGCATCGTTCATTTGATCCCTCAGTGTGTTTAGAAAGGATCCCGTAATCACTATAGCTATGTCATCCGCATAGCCACAGGTCAGGAAACCCTTCTCTTGCAGCTCCATTAGGAGATCGTTAACGACAAGGCACCAAAGTAGGGGGGATAAGACCCCTCCCTGTGGGCATCCTTTGCCTGGTTTGCCACTTATAACAGTGTCGTCGTGCATGACCATCAGGTTCCTCCCCGCCAACATGTCCTCTATCCAGTCCACCAGCGGTTCCGGGGCCCCATGTCTGGTCAATGCTTCTTTGATAGCTATGGTCGAGGTGCTATCAAAAGCCCCTTCGATATCCAAAAAGGTCCCAATAGCGTATCCTTTAGCCTCTAGCTGTGTCTCTATTTTGCCCGTCAGGTGGTGTAGAGCGGTCTCAGTAGACCTGCCCTCCCTGTAGGCATACTGGGCACTAGCTAGGGGATGGTCCCTTAAAGGTCCATCTTTAAGAAACCTATCAACCAGTCTTTCTAGGGTCTTCAGAAGAAAGGATGTTAGGCTGATAGGTCTGTAGTCCTTAGCCCTGATATGTCCATTCCTACCGGGCTTGGGAATAAAAACCACCTTGGTGGCTCTCTATTTCTGGGGGACATGTCTTAGAGCAACGCTAGCCCTAAAGATTTTGGTCAATGGGCCTATCACTACTCCTAGTCCCTCCTGGAGAAGTATGGGGTGTATACCGTCCGGTTTCGGAGCCTTATACGGCTCGAAGGAACCGACAGCCCACTCCACTGCCTGTGGGAAAACCACCTTTGCCGCCAAGTCCCATGCCCTGGGCTTGTATATAGCCCTAGGCTGTCCTTGGCTTCATATTTCCGAAGAGATCTTCTGAAATCCCGGGAAGTGGACCTCCATGAGATGATTCAGAGTCTCTCCGGTTGATTCAGTGAACTCCCCACTGGGTAGTTTGAGACAGCTCCACTGTGGGTTGCTCTCTTTGCAGAGGATTCTGCACAGTCTGGATGCTTCTGGAGCACTTTCGATACTTGCGCAGAAATTCCTCCACCCTGTTTTCTTAGCGCTAACTATCGCTTTTTTATAGACACGCTGGGAGTCCCTGTACTTTTCCCAGGCTACCGGCGTGTCCACATTTTTAGCCCTATTAAAAAGCCTTCTCCCCTCAGCCCTGAGCTTCGATAGCTCTTTGTTCCACCATGAAATTTTGGTTGAAGCGTTCTTCAGCTCCAATGGACAATTCATCTCGAAGGATTCCCTGATGGCATCATTCATAAAGTCCGACGCCAATTCTAGGTCCTCCTTCGTGTGAAATCTGGTCGGAGCATTTTTAAGCCGACTTGCTAGGTCGGCCCTAAAGCCCTCTCAATCTGTTTTCCTGGGGTTTCTCACCCACTTGTCTTCCTTTTGTACTTGCACAAGGTCAAAACGGATCTGCCTGTGGTCGGATCCTGAAGGTTCATTTGAGACCCTCCATCCCGCCACCAGATCTACCATGCCCTTTGTGCATAAGGTGATGTTTATCACTTCCTGTCTTCTAGAGTCCAGGAAGGTTGGTTCCGTTCCTTTATTAAGGATTTGCAAGTCAGTGTTCATAACGAAATTGAGTAGGCTTTCTCCTCTCGGGTTTATGCCGGTGCTTCCCCACACTAGATGGTGGGAATTTGCATCACACCCCAAGAGTAGGTCTCCCTCTCTCTCTCGCATAAGCCACTAATTCTATCATGTTCCTCTGGGGGGGCGGTGCTTCAGAGTCGTAGGGCATGTAAACAGACCCCACTATCAGATCCCTGACCCCCCCATCGGCCATCTTCAATTTCAGTTTTACAGCGACTAAGTCGCCGTCACTGAACTGTGGTAGTAGACAAGCGTCTAATCCTTTTACCGCAATGCACGCCCTTGGTCGGTCCGCATTGTCGGCTTTAAACAACCTACCACAACCACCCAGGCCCATAATGCGGCCTTTGATAAGCCACGGTTCCTGGATGAGAAATAAGTGCTTTGTGTGCATCACAGCTGCGCAGTTGGCCAATACAGCCGAGGCGCTTTTGCTGTGATGCAAGTTAATTTGTATGAAGGGGACACCCGAGTCCGCCATTTCTAAGCAGTACCCGCCTTATCCACCTTCTTACTCGTTGCCCCTCTACAGTCACTTCCAGGCAACTTAACCGTCGCCTGGCCGAGTCCGCAGAAGGGCTTAAAATTGAGTGCTTTAAGAGCCCTCAACGCTCCCTCCCCGATAAGAACAGCGAAGTGGATGCTCGTGGCATCCCTACTTTCGCTGCCCTTTGCGACCACCCAATCCGCGGCCTGGGGTCCCTGATTTTGCCTGTCAAGTAGCTCTATCGCTTCCTTGACAGGCATCTTAGGGTCCTCCACATGCACTACGACCCGATGTCGCTTAGGAAGCTCATCGAGCCGCAGCACACGCAGCCGGACCCCATTTAAATCTATTTCTGAAGTTAGGCTTCGCAGCCACCCTTCAGTCTCCTTATCGGTGCAGTTGAAAATGACCGCCCCGTCCCTATCAACGGTGCCCTTGAAGGTGGGAGCTTTGGTACCCTTCGCAATGCCAAGGATACGGTTTCTCACCTTTTCCTTCAAGAGGACCACCTCTTGGTCGTCCAACCTGCGTTCAGGGTAGTCCATGGGAACCATGGCCACCCTAACCAGGCCGGATGTTGTCTGGGCAAAAATTCTTTGATCGACGACGATCTTAGGCCTTTTGCCCGGCTGTGCAGTACCGGGACTGGGTGTGCTCTGTTCCGACCTGAGTCGTTTGCACGACCCAGCGGACACGCGCTCCCCCGTCTCCATTATTGCCGCAGGAGCAGAGTTCGGTTCTGGGATAGGCTTTTCAGCCACACCCTTCTCCTCCATCTGTTTCTGCTTTTTATAGCGGCGACGCGCCGCCCCACTAAATTTTCTAACCCGGTTTTTACCGGCTTGTGGCTGGGCCTTATCCGGCTCCTCCCCTAAGCCGCCCGGTCTAATTTTCTCCGGTCGTTCGTCACCTAAGGTGGCCACTCCCTGGAGGACATCTGTAAAGTCGTTTTGTTCAGGTTTACTCATTTTTGTTCCCACGAGTACCGCGGTCGCGCGATTTCACCCAGGCAGAGCCGCGATTGCCCGTGGCTTGGCTAAATACTCCCAGAGGGCGCCCGGTATCCGGGAGGCACCGTTTGCGACGCAGCACCCCCTGCGCCACGCAGCCTTCAGCACGGTTGCACACATCTTGGCTTGGGAGGTTCCTCTTAGTCGGTCGCGCTCGGCTACACCCCTGAGCGGGTGAACCCCGCGCGCGACCTTAAGCCCCTCCACCCGCCTCAGCGCGGCCACCCGCAGCCCCCGTACGCGCCGAGTCCACCGAGCGGTCCCGTCGTCCCCAGCGCCCCGCGGACCGCGTGCGCCCGCCCCGAGGCTACGACAAGGTGGGAACCCGTCGGGGGGAATCATGACCATAATAACGGTCTAAATTTGAAAGCTTAAGCACTTTATGCCATGAAATATTTATATGATTTTCAGCCTCTGCAGATGACTCCGAAGGATCATAATTTTCAGTTTCTCTGATTACGGAGCAGGCGGACAATTTATTAATAACATAACTAAGGACACAATAACATATGAAGGATTCTTCAATTTAGCGAATAAATATTATTTTGAGGATAACGTTCCTGTAATTTTAACATAGATGTAATTATAATATATTATATTTTATAATATTATTTACACTGGTAAGCATAAAAACAATTAACATTCTTTGGCGTCTCACCATTTTACATGTATATTATATAACTATGCCTGTATATTATACTTGTTTGTTTTTTCCAGGTTGCATACAAATAAATTAAATTAAATAATATAATTTTGAAGATGTAATGGATATATGATAGAGTCGACAATGTGAATTAATTATTAATGTAATATTTTGCATTATAACATCTAATTTTAAGTTCTATCCTATTTCACAGTATTGTTCTCATTTTATACAAAAACATTATTTTTGTTTTATACAAAAAATTGTACACCCAGTAAACGTACATATAACCAATACTTTCTGTTATGTAACCAAGAAGTATAAAAAAAGTTACATTGATATGTGACATATTTATGTATCAGAAACGTAAATGCTCTTACGTTTTCCAGCAAACACAGACTGTACCTATAATATAACGTAGAAGTAACAAGTAATATAACGGGTTGTTATGCCTGAGTAATATAGAGATTATATAACATTGTTTTATATTTACAATATAACAAATTATACTGGTTGGTCTCTCGAGAGCTCGGGAAGGAGAGGTCGGCTTGGGAAGGAAAGGGAAGAGGAAATGGAGTTAAAAGGAAGATAAAGGAGGGAGGTCGGAGGAAAGTGGACGTGGAGGTAGAGGAACGACAGTAGAGCATGAGGAAATGGAGGAGGCAAGGAAGAAGGAGTATGATGAGAGAACCGGAGGAAAATATCCAGAGGAAGATTTGGAGGTTAGGATAAGGCAAGAAAAGACAGGCGGTCGGAGGAGAGGGAGGGGCAGTAGGGGCGGACGGCAGTGGAACGCGGCGCAGGAGCGTGCAACTTGAAGGTAGAGTGAGATAAGCGATCCAGAGGGGTGACGGTGATGGGGCCGGAAGTGAGCGAAACACTCGCGTACACGACAAAGACAGCCGAGGAAGGCAGGCTGGGACTGACAGTGAGGAGGTGGCAGATGCACATGTGCGTAGGCAGCAAGAGCAGATGGCAAGGGGGAGACCAGTGGTACCGACGGCGGCTCGTTATCTGCGAATGAGGATGAGTAGAGAGGGCGCGGAAAGAGATTAGCGGAGCGGCGCCGCCGCGGGGACAGCTGGAGAAGGGTTAGCAGCAAGTGCCGGGTAGCACATGGTGGAGAAGGTTAAGTTAGGAGAGAGGCACATGCGAATGGTAAGGAAAGTGGCTGCGAAATCAAGGATTATAATAAAGATTGAGGAAAGGGGAGAGAGGAGAAAAAAGACGGTAAGAAGAGAGAAAGATTAGAGGCTGCAGCCTGATAGTGAATAAAGTTTGTAATAATAGCTTTTCGATTTGTCAGTGTACGCGAGTTACTACGAGTGCGGAGGGAAAGCGAGAAAGATGCTGAAAAACGGATCAAGGGCGAAGCAGGAAGACAGGATGGAGGAAACGGTGAAGGGGATGAAGAGAGTAGAACGGGAAATACAAGAAGTGAAACAGGAAATGAAAGAGGTAAAATCGTGGATGATAAAGATGGAAGAAAGGTTAGAACGGATTGAGAAGATGGCGGGAGAAATGAAGGGGGACAGGAGGGAAATGAAGGAAAGCATACGAGACCTACTGGAGGGGAAAGGGAGGGCAGAGAAGACAGAAGAGAGCCTGGAGGAAGACAGGACCGAAAAAAGTGTGGCTCCGAGGAAGCAGACAGATGGTGGAAAAGGAAGGGAGGCGGAGGTGAAGAGGTGGATAGAGGAGGAGAGTGAGAGAAGGATAAGGGGAAGATGGGAGTGGAAAAGCAGCACGGGGTGTGAGAGGAATAGCCAGGAGGACATTGCGAGCGTGGAGAGAAGAGAAGAAAGGAGGAAGCATGAAAGGGAAAGCAGCGAAGGGGGGAGCTGGTGGGTGGAGGTGGCAAGCGAGGAGGAGGAGGAAGTGAGGAGACTTAGGGAGGAGGAGGAAATAAAGAGAGAACGAGGAGAAGAAAAGGCAGAGAGTATGAAAGGAGGGAGTAAAAGGGAGTTGGAGAGAAGAATGATGATGAAGGAGGAGGACAGAAGGAGGAGAGGTAGAGATGAGGCTTGGAGGAACGAAGAAGAGAGGAGCGATGAGAGCGAGGAGACCATGGAGAGAAAAGAGGTGATAATGATAGGAGGAGGTAATAAGAGATTAGGAGGGAAGAAGGAGCTCAGAGAAAGGGAGAGCAAAAATAGAAAGGCACGCAGGGAGGAAAGGAGGGAATGGAGTTTGGATGGAGAGGAAAGAAGAGAAAAGGGGGAAGACAGGAAGAGGAGAAAGGACTGGGAATTGGTGAGGAAAAGGGCGGAGAGAGTGAGGAGCGAGAGAGAAAAAAGAGAAAGAGAGAGAGTACATAGGGAAGATAGAGAGGAGAGTGAGAGAATGGCGAAGAGGAAAAAATCTTTGGTGTGGAGTGGAGTAGGAGGAGCAGGACAAGCAGAAAGGAGAGATTTTATAGAAGCTATTGCAGAGATGGCGTTGGACAGAAAGGTGAAAGTGGAGGGAATGGTGGAGATAAAGGGAAAAGGAAAGAAGGATATATCGATTGTAGTGATGGAGGAAGAAGAAGACAAAAAGGAACTGTTCGGCAGGAGATGGGAGATTAGGAAGAGATGGGGAGTGACAGTGGACGAGGAGCTAACGGGAGAGGAGAGATACAGGAGATGGAGAATAGAAAAGAAGGCAAGAGAGGAAAGAAGGAAGGGTAACTCGGCGGTGGCCACGAGCAGCAGGCTGTGGATTAATGGAAGGGAGATATTTTGGGATGAGGTCAGGAAGGATTGGAGAAGGGGGTGGGGAGAGACGGGGAGGGGAGGGGTGAGAGAGCAGAACGCAGGAGGGAGCAGAGAGTAAGAGGCGATGGATTCGTTAGGGAGGAGAGAGGGGGGTGGTGGAGAGGAGGGAATGAGGATGAGGGAGAATCGAGGGCGGAGAGGAGGGGAGAGGGAGAAGACAGGCGAAAAAATAATATGTATTCTGTTCTTTCTGTAGGTGGGGCGATGGGAGGGAAGGAGTGAGGCACGGACAGGAGAGGAGGCAGTGGATTTTAGAGGAAAGCTGAGGGAGAGGAGACAAGAAGAAGAAAGATGAGGGACGGAGATTGGAAGGAAGGCAGAAAAGTAGGATGTAGGGGAGCAATGGGTCCCAACCGAGGAAGCATGATGAAAGCAGAGGAAGGACCGGGGAACGGGAAGGAGGGGGGGGGGGAGGAAAGGGGATGTATAGGGTCGCACATGGCCAGGCCGGAATAAGGGGGTGTTTGTGACATGTATGAATGTACAGGGTTGGGTACGTCCCTTTAAAAACGCCCTTTGAGACCCCTTGGGGTAATAAAGTACACATTTATCTATCTATCTAACAAATTATACATCTGTTATATTGCTGCGTTATTAAGTGGTGACAACATAATAACAGCAATATAACCGTGATGTAATATGTTTTATTGCAATGTTATGTAACGTTACTTTAACATTATATAATATAATGACATTAATTATTTAATATTTTATTCTAACTGCCAGTGCTCTAGCTGTTCGTGAAAAAATCGTGGAAAATTGAAATTTATAGAAGAAAAATTTGTGCAAAATGCATGTGCGTAACTATATGTGTCTAATGTGATATAAAGGTAATTGTACATTTTTTAAATTTTATCTATTAACAAATTGATATATATTTATTATGAATTGTAAATAATAACAATTAATATTACACAATCGAGAACAATCGATAAGAAAAAGAAAGAAATTTTAATTTCTGTAATGACCATCAATAGTGATAGTTTTTATGATTGTCATGAGATACAGGCACAAACAATATATGTATATATGCCATAACGATTTTCCGCGGTTTGCCGGCGGCGGCCATTTCCTCTCGAATGACTTGTCGGATTCCGCGTTATGCAGCGTCTTCGAGCCAACGTTTTATTTATCAAAGGTAATCCTTAATTCATTTCTAACAACAATATTTCTTGAAAACATTGAAAATATGTAACGTTATAAAGACAAAGTAATACTCGTGTATATATTTTTAATCATATTTTTCTACTTATTTTAATTATTGTATATGAAGACTGAATTAGGTTATGGTTTACGGCGAATACTGCAAACATAATTAATTCTCTCTCGGATCTCGCGTATTAGGGCTCGGGCATTCCGCAGTGCGGTAGGCCGTGCACACAGAGCGGTTCCGCCGCGACAGACCGTGCACACAAAAGCGGCTTGTTCCGCGCGGCTGGCCCGCGCGGTTGAAACCGCTCATGTGCACGGTCTGTTCAGGTCTGTCGCGGCGGAACTGCTCTGTGTGCACGGCCTACCGCGCTGCGGAATGCACGAGCTCTAACACGCGGGATCCGAGAGAGAATTAATTATGTTTGCAATATTCGCCATTTGCGTAAACCATAACCTACTTCAGTCTTCATATACAATAATTGCAATAAGTAGAAAAATGTGATTAAAAATATATACACCGTATCACTTTTTCTTTATAACGTTACATATTTTCAATGTTTTCAAGAAATATTGTTGTTGTAACCGCGCGGTCTAAACCGCTCGTGTGCACGGTCTCGGGTCTACCGCGCGGTGAAACCGCGCGGTCCAAGCCGTTCGTGTGCCCGAGCCCTATGCATGTCTTCGACCTAACGTTCCATTACTACAAGATAATGTTCCTTTATTTCTAACAAAATGATATATGTAACGTTACAAAAAAAAATACTTATGTATATTTTTCTACTTAATGCAGTTATCGTATATAAAGACTAAAGATTATATTACTGCAAATATTATTCTCTTTCGGATCCCGAGTTGTGCAGCCTCTTAGAGCCAACGTTCCATTACTACAAGGTATAATCTTTTATTTCTAACAACAAAAGGACCCCGCACTAATTATATGGGAAACGAGATTTCGGTAAAATCGGCTAATTTTTTAATATGTTGTAGCTTATGATCTACTGAACAAAATATGCAGTTGGGAACGTTACTCCAAAAAAGTAACTCGTTACCGTTACCGTTACTTTTTGTAAAAAGTAACTCGTTACCGTTACTCGTTACTAATTTTAAAAAGTAACGCGTTACCGTTACCGTTACTACAAAAGTAACGATTCGTTACTTTTTCGTTACTTTTATGTAACACTAAAATTAAAATATTTAACTTTAAAATTAAGTTATTTAATAATTAATAATCCCAAAAGCCTTAACTGCGTAACGCCGGAAGATGCTAGAAGGAAATAAAAGGAAAACTTCTCTTTTATAAAGTACATACAAAATATTTATTGTTTAAAATTTGTACTTTTCAACTTAAAAAAAAAACATATATATATGTAGGAGTAGTGGATAGAGACATTAAGGAGAGAGATGTTGCTAGGTGATGTTGTGTTAGTTTAAAAAGCGAGCGTGAGAAGAAGGAGAGAAAATCGGACGGTGACGGTGAGAGGACGTGTCTCGCGACGAGTCTAGAGTATTCTTGTTTGCTTTCGTCTGGTAATTAGAAGTTTTATTCTCGCGCGGTGTGACGGAATTCTGTTCTCGGCTAAAGATCCTACATAAATTTGGGGGCTCAGCCGGGATTTGGCTAGTAGAACGGTTCCGTACGGTGTCTGGTGCGGTGTGTGCGCATCGGAATTCGACGGCGTGCGTAACGGGCAGACAGCCTCAGAAACAATACGCGACTCTAAGGCGTGCGGTCGAGAAGATTCGGTGGTGCGGATCGTAACTGGCAGGCGGCCGTGTGGTTACGGGACGTGCAAAACTGATTTGCGTGCTGAGTGCACACAAGGTGACTCGACGAAAGGCGTAACGAGAAAATGGCGGATTCTGGCAAAGGCGATGCGGGAACGAGCGCGGTAGACGTGAATGCGCTATCACTGGAAGAATTAAGGCGTAAACTAGAAGAACTCAAGTTATCTGTGAAGGGCAGTAAACCCGTGTTGGCGGAAAGGCTGCGACAAGCTCTGTCCGGTAACGCATTAGACGCAACCAACGTGAAAGGAGAAGACGAAGAGGAGTTGAAGGCGGAAGACGTAGGCCGGTTAACGGTAACTGAGTTGAAAGTGCGCTTGCGCGCATTAGGGCTGAAGTCGACAGGCGACAAGGCAACGCTGCGTGATAGGCTAAGGGCCGCTATAGAAGAAGACGACGAATCAGAAGACGACGAAGGTGACGAAGATGACGACGATGTAGATGGCGACAGTGAAGTTGGCAGCAGTGAAGATGAGGAAAAAGCGCCAACGGCGAGAAGGAGCACCAACAGGCAAAGCAGAAAACACGCTGTAAATGTGACCCGAGAAGTAACCGACGAGGCGTGATTCTGTCGTTTAAAGACGTCGAGGATGCCCTCGAAACATTTAGCGGAGACGGCGGTGAAAACATACATCGCTGGCTGATCCACTTTGAAGAAACGGCTGAAGTGTGTCAATGGACGGAAGCTCAGAAGGTTATATACGCTAAAAGACTGTTGCGTGGATCTGCAAAATTATTTGCTAATTTTGAATGCTCGGCTAAGAATTGGAAGAAGTTGAGACAGTCTCTGGTGAGCGAATTCTCAAAGACGATAAACAGCAAGCAGTTGCATCAGAGGTTAAGTTCGGTGAAGAAGAGAAATGACGAATCGTATCAGGCGTATGTTTATCGTGTTTTGGAAGTTAGATGCCAAAATCCAGTACATAATAGATGGTATTCAAGACGAAGAAGCAAACAAGACCATTTTGTACTCAGCAACCACGATCAGGGAGCTGAGAAAGAGGTTAGCTCAATACAAAGTTCAAAAGAGTAATTCAAGAAGTAAGTCAACAATGAAGAATCGACCTCTAGATAAAACTAAGAAGATGCCTCAAGCAGGACAGGCGACAAACAGTGACAAGCAGAAAAGATGTTTTAATTGTGGAAGCAAGAAGCATATAGGCAATGACTGTCCTGATAAAGAGAAAGGGCCGAAGTGCTTCAAGTGCGCGCAGTTCGGGCACGTGGCTACCAAGTGCACAAAGTCAGCTGACAACAACGAAGCGGCAGTACCCGCCAGGGTACGAGTAGACGCTGTAAAATCAAGAGATAAGAAGACGTACAAAGAGGTTACGATGCTAGGAAGAAAGGTGAAAGCAGTGATAGATCCAGGAAGTGATCTGCATTTAGTTCGTGCCAGTTTTTATGTGATGTTGGGCGCCCCTAAGCTGAAACAGGAGATAGTTTCATTTGAAGGAGTCGGCGCTTCTGCGAGCAAAACACTGGGACGATTTGAGGCTGATATTATCATCGACGAGTTGAAATTCACATTCGCTTTCGATGTCATACCAGACCACTTCATCGCGCATGATTTGCTAATTGGAGGTGAGCTGTCAGATCATGCTGAGATACGGTTGAAGAATAGATGCGCAACTTTGACGAAGATTGACGCTGAAGAAAACAAAGTACAAGCGATTAATCCAGAGTGGAAAGAAATTTTTAATGTAAATGTACTTGATAAGCCAGACGACGATAATGAAGTAGACGTGACTCATGTCGCAAACACGACCTTGAGAGCTGATTTGAAAGAGTTGATTGAAGGTTATCAGCCACAACAGACTAAGGATAGCGGCGTGAAGATGCGAATCATGCTGACAGACAACGTCCCGGTGTATCAACGTGCACGAAGATTATCGGCCGAGCAAACTCGAATTGTGAATGGTATAATCCAGTCCTGGATAAAAGATGGAGTAGTTCGACCAAGTTCATCCGACTATGCCAGTCCCGTGGTATTAGTGGAGAAGAAGAACGGAGAATGGAGACTCTGTGTAGTTTATAGGGCATTGAATAAGAAGATAATTAGAGACAGAAACCCTTTGCCCTTGGTCAAAGATCAACTAGATAGGTTGCAAGAGGCAGCAGTGTTCAGCACACTCGACCTGAAGGACGGATTCTTCCACGTGGCGGTAGACGAAGAGAGTGTCAAATTTACATCGTTTATAGTACCAGATGGTCAGTATGAGTTTCTTAAAGTTCCCTTCGGACTCTGTAATTCACTAGCTGTTTTTCAGAGACGTATTAGAGCGGTATTTAGAAAGTTGATCGCTGACGGCACTCTCTTGTCCTACCTGGATGATTTAATTGTGGCAGCTAAGACTGAAGAAGAAAATCTACAGAAGTTGAAAAGGGTCTTTCAGGTTGCTAAGGAGTACGGCTTGGTGTTCAACTGGAAGAAGTGTCGATTTTTAGTTAGGATCGTGGATTATCTGGGTTACGTCATAGAAGCAGGGCGATATCGACCATCCGATAGAAAGACGTTGGCGGTGGCTAAGTTCCCCAAGCCTACTACTGTGAAGCAGGTTCAAAGTTTCTTGGGCCTTACGAGCTATTTTAGGAAGTTCATTATCCATTTCGCGGTGATTGCCCGCCCGCTAACCACCATGTTGAGGAAGGATGCAAAGTTTGTTTTTGGACCAGAACAAGAAGCAGCTTACGAGCAACTTAAGGCGGCATTGATGGAACAGCCGGTATTACGTCTCTATCAAGTAGGAGCAGAGACTGAACTACACACAGACGCGTGTTCAGAGGGACTAGGCGCTATCTTGTTGCAAAAAGATTCCAATGATGGTCTTTTCCATCCAATATACTACGCTAGTTGGAAGACATCTCCAACGGAAGAAAAGTATACTAGTTTTGAGTTAGAGGTACTAGCAGTGGTGAAGGCATTGAAGAAGTTCAGAATCTACTTGCTGGGAATCTCTTTCAAGATAGTCACGGACTGTAAGGCATTTGCCTTCACGGTAAAGAAGAAAGATTCATGCTTGCGAGTATCGCATTGGATATTACTGATGGAGCAATTCCAGTACTCCATTGAGCATCGGTCAGGAACGGCCATGCGTCACGTTGACGCTTTAAGTCGAAACCCAGTGAGCGTATTACACGTGCAAGAAAGTCAAGATGCATTAATTGCAAGGATTCGAAAAGCTCAAGAAGAAGATGTAGAGTTGCAGAAGATCATAGAAGCCACTCGACAAGGAAGAAACGACAAGTTTAAGTTAGTAGGAGGCGGAGTGCTGTATCATCTTGAAGAAGGATTAGATCAATTAGTTGTCCCAAAGTCAATGCAGTATGAAGTAATCAGGTTGGCGCATGAACGAGGACATTTCGGATGGAGAAAAACAGAGTATGTCTTACAGCAAGAATTCTGGTTTCCTCGCATGAGACAGAAGATTCAGGCACTAATTAATAATTGCGTGAGATGTTTGCTGACTGAAAAGAAGCAAGGACGAGCAGAAGGTCTCTTGAACCCTATCGATAAAGGAGAACATCCGTTAGTAACCTACCATTTGGATCACTTAGGCCCCATGCCGTCAACAAAGAAGTGCTATAAGCATATTTTCGCTGTAGTGGATGCCTTTACAAAATTTGTTTGGCTTTACCCGGTGAAGTCCACGACTGCAGACGAAGTGGTGACTCAAATGAAGAAACAAGCAGCTATTTTTGGAAATCCCAGAAGAGTGATTACAGACAGAGGTTCAGCTTTCACCTCCAAGACGTTTGAAGAATATTGCGCTGAAGAAGGAATCGAGCATATCTTAGTCACTACAGGAGTACCCCGAGGAAATGGGCAGGTGGAAAGAATTAATCGATGTATTATTCCTATCTTGTCCAAGATGTCACTCTCCAATCCGATGGAATGGCATAAACACGTTGACGTAGTACAGCAGCACTTAAATGCATCATTCAATCGAAGCATTGGCAAATCCCCGTTTGAAGTTATGATTGGAACACACATGAAGCTGAAGGACGACGTTAATCTGCGCAGCTTAATCGAGAAGGAAATTCTTGAAAACTTTGAGAACCAACGAAGTCAAATACGAGACGACGCAAGATCCAATTTGCTTAAAATTCAAGAAGAAAATCGAAAAGACATATAATCGCAAACAAAAAAAGGCGCAGCAATATAAAGAAGGTGATATAGTCGCAATCAGGAGAACTCAACTAGGAGGCGGTCTTAAGCTTTATCCTAAATTTTTGGGACCATACAAAGTCGTGTCCTTGATGCGGAATAATCGATATTTGGTGGAAAAAATTGGTACGCACGAGGGTCCTAATCGAACGAGTACTGCAGCTGATTACATGAAACCGTGGGCACGTGGAGAAGAAGATTTCTACGAGTCCGAGGAAGAACCCGAACCGGAGGGCTCAAGCGACGTGGAAGCTGACTGTGTCGAGGGCGACACAGAGTTGCAGAATGGCCGAGTGTAGGAGTAGTGGATAGAGACATTAAGGAAAGAGATGTTGCTAGGTGATGTTGTGTTAGTTTAAAAAGCGAGCGTGAGAAGAAGGAGAGAAAATCGGACGGTGACGGTGAGAGGACGTGTCTCGCGACGAGTCTAGAGTATTCTTGTTTGCTTTCGTCTGGTAATTAGAAGTTTTATTCTCGCGCGGTGTGACGGAATTCTGTTCTCGGCTAAAGATCCTACATATATATTAATACTAATTTGAAATTAGTATTTAGTAATTTCTTATGTGAAAAATGAAAATAAACGTTGCACTTATAATTGCACATTTAATTACGTGAAGTACGTCACGCTAATTACATTAATAGGGAATTTTTGCAATACCGTCTTTCAGATA
Organism: Leptothorax acervorum; assembly: GCA_035220615.1. NCBI lineage: Eukaryota > Metazoa > Arthropoda > Insecta > Hymenoptera > Formicidae > Leptothorax > Leptothorax acervorum. The sequence continues at coordinate 138,748 of JASTWQ010000277.1, read as the reverse complement.
CGGTAACCGTATTTCAATTGTTCAGATACATAGTGAATGTATTTTTTCTCCGAAGTCACATTAATTTCGTATTTTAGTTGTATTCTTCTATTATTTCTCTAATCCTGAAAAGATAAACATTTTATTATTAACTCATAAAGAATAAAATATATATTAAGGGCTCTCAGATGTATCACTTTTCTTTATAGGCTTTCTTTGTAGCTTATAAAATATAATAAATTTAAGAACTTATTGTTTGATACCTTTATAAGAGTTACAATAAACTTGTACATCGCACCAAAAATTTTTATTTATTTTTAGAAGAAGTTGTTCCATTGTGTCATCATTAAGATGGCCTCTTTGTGGCGTTAGTACAAAACCTCCACAACTAAATAATCTTTCAACTGATGCACTACTGGGAAGTGGCGTGTTGTATTTAATAAAAAATTTTTTAAGTTTTGAATAATTGTGCAACAATTCAATATTAGTGCTATTTGATTTTAAAAAGTGTTGCAATTCTTCTTCATCAGGTTGTGCTTTTTGGCGAAAATAAAAAAAATCATTATCGGGATCAACAGTTTGTTTAGTAAGATCTGGAGAATTTTCGTTTGATTGAATTCCTAGTAAATCTTGTAAGTAATTTGCAGCAAATTTCTTTTTGCTTCCAGTCAACCAATTTAGTTTAAACTTTGGATGTAGACAAGCTGCAATTATTAGTTCTTTTTTCTCGTACAGTGTAGAGAATCTGAAAGTAATTATAGTATGGGATGTAATATTAGTTTTTATTGTTAATATTCTTTTATTATTTCTTTCAATTACTAAGTATAATGGATATATAATTTCATTATTTAAAAACTTAACCGTTATATTGTTGTAAATATTATTTATTTATTTGCTGTTATTTACTCATTTTGATTTATTATTTATTAAATGTAGAAAAATTAGATCATACATCATTCTTGTTATGTAAATATTTAATTAGCTCTGTGTATTACTTGGAACTCACTACTAAATGTATTTGCATGCATAATTTAAATTTCTCTCGTGATGTTATATTATATCTCACTGGAAAAAACTCAAAACGTATGAGTTAAAGTCGAAACATATGTAACAAACAAAGCCATATTCAACGCCAGCATATAATTTTTTATGACCTAATTCTTTTACAGTTGATTGATCGCCGAAATATTGTGTTACATTTTTTATAAAGTTTATTATTTATTGCATTATTTCTCATACCTTTTAGTTAATCCTTCTTGAATAGAAGTAAGTAGTGAATGACACTGTAATAACTCCCTCCGCGCTCAAATTTTTTAACTTTTCTTCTAAAGTGTTTAAGATTGGTAACAAATACCCCATATACATGCCGTTTTCACTTTGCAAAATATCCAACGCACGTGCCAAAGGTCCCATTACCTTAAAAATTAAATCAAACATTGAAATATATACATTTTTTTATTATTACAAATAATGTATATAAAATAATTAAATAATTATAAATAATAACTAGTAAAATTTGTTAAATTTGTATGCAATATTTTGTTCCTACCTGACAATACTCTTCTAGGAATGTTACTTCGTTATCGGTCAGTCTTTGCAAGCTACAGTGATCCAGACATGTGTTTATATTTTCTGGATTATGTTTCAGGAGGTTTACGAGCTGAGATACACAGTCAAACGTAGAATTCAATCTATTAAAATAAGAAATTAATGAGTTGGGAAAGTTATGTTATCATTTTTAAACACAAATTTTTATATTTATTATTATTATAAATAGAAGCGATAGAAAATTATTTCTTACCTTGTAACAACAGGAGTTTTTAAATAAACACCACATATTTCTTTTATCTTATCGGCTACTTGTGTTGATTGATTTTTTTTGTTCCAAAGTTTAGTTAACTTTGCGAATACCGTTCTGTATTTTTTTTTTATAATATACTACTTTTCAAGACCGTTTCTGAATCTTTAACAGCGATCAGATTCAGTAAATGAGCAACACATCTGTGATGTGCAGGAAGTGTGATCACGTCTTCTGATTCTATATTACATTCTTCTTCTTCGTTCATAATTAATAAATCACTCAGGTTGTGAAATTCTGTTATAGATTCATCATCATTATCATCATCATCATCTTTCTGGAAAATTCTAAGAAATATGATTTTTCTATTAGTATGTTAAAACAAATTTCTTTTGCTATAAACATATACCGAACAGTGCAAGAAAAAATATTAAAATGTGTATATTGAGTATAAAAAATTACCGAAACGCTTTGACAAAGTTGGACCCACTATCAGTAGTTGTAAAGCAAACCTTGTTTTGAATATGGTATTCGAGGAAGATGGAATTAATAGCTTTAGCTAAAATGTCTTAAGTGTGCCTTCCTTTTATTCGACGACAAGCCAGCGCAGCTGATTCTCTTTTTAAAGTTGTGTTATCAATCCAGTGAACCGTTACACCTAAATAGCTTCTACAAACACATTTAAATATGTCAATAAAGAAAGTAAAACCAGGCATTTTTCAACATTGTAATATCAATATTAATATAAAATTTTTAGATTAAATATAAAAATTATACGTAAATATAAAAAAATATAAAATTTATATACATCAGGGTGTACCACAACTCGCGACCGAAATTTTACTGACATATTCTTGACTTAAAAATAAGACGAAAATCCTAATACGAAAATGTCGAGAATATAATACTTTTCAAATAAGAAGCATTTACAGTAGACAAATCAGATAGTCCGAAGTTCGCGCGCTCAGGGACGATACATCGCACAGTCATAGTGGATGCTCTTGCGCTCATCATAATGAAAATTATGTTTATACGAACGCGAAATTTATTGAGAAATAGTACAATTTATATTGATAAATTACATTTATACGCCATACTACGAGATTTATGGCACGCTGTTTTGCTACTTATTAATACGATTTTTTTAATAAAAAAAAATTAACAATTGATTTAAACTAAAGTATATAGTTTTTTGGAACCATTTCTATTATGTCATAACATAATAAAAATTAATTAAAATTATGTCGACATAAAATTAATTCAAAATACAAAAATCTTATTAATAAATAGCAAAACGGCGTGCCATACACAGAGAAAGATACAGCCTGATGTGGAATTTCTTCTATGTCGTCATAATTTTAATTCATATTTTTATGTCATGACATAATATTAATGAATAAAAGGTCAAGGACTCTCGAAAATTTAAACAAACAAATAAAGGGCACTGAGAGTCGACGCGGTTCTTGATGCGTTGAAATATCAGATTACTGATTTATTAATTCATTGTACATTCAATCCGTACGTTTCGGCTCAGGATTGAGCCATCTTCAGCGATATAAATTAATATTTGATCAAGTTCTCCATTATACTCTAGTGAGTTTCATGATTGGAAGATCCAGAAACGATGTTAGTTTGTAAATGACTACGAGATCAAAATCTGTAAATCCCAACTGAATTATAATGATGTTGTTGTTAAAAATAAATATGATTAACTCACCAGATAGTCAAGAGAACGAGAACATTACACAGAAAGCCATTATCACAGAATCAAGTACAACGTTTTATCCGAAACAGCACACAATAAAGAGGTTCCGAAATAACGGCCTTGTCAAGTGAGCACACACATGGTAAATGACAATAAGATGTATGTCGCAAGTCAGATCGGCTAACATAACAAACAAGTGGAGATACTCGAAACGCGTGAAAACAATAAGACGAGATAAACAAATTTATATATGGGGTGTATAAATAATTAAAGATAAAAATAAAAATGAAAAAAAAATTAAAAATAAAATTAAAATAATAAAATTAAAATAAATAAAATTAAAATAAAATTAAAAATGAAATGACTGTCGACATATAATATTAATGGGCAAGGTTTACCATTTGTTTAATATGGATACATATGCATGATGTAAAAATTCTGTATCTGTTTGAGAGTTAAGACTGTTCTTTTCAAGTTTGATGTAGGCCATTTCGGAAACTAGTCGTTTTGATAAAAATCTCTCCCTATCTAAGATCTCCACATTCTCCCAATCAAATTCATTAATTTTATTTTCATTTTTATTTTTATCTTTAATTATTTATACACCCCATATATAAATTTGTTTATCTCGTCTTATTGTTTTCACGCGTTTCGAGTATCTCCACTTGTTTGTTATGTTAGCCGATCTGACTGGCGACATACATCTTATTATCATTTACCATGTGTGTGCTCACTTGACAAGACCGTTATTTCGGAACCTCTTTATTGTGTGCTGTTTCGGATAAAACGTTGTACTTGATTCTGTGATAATGGCTTTCTGTGTAATGTTCTCGTTCTCTTGACTATCTGGTGAGTTAATCATATTTATTTTTAACAACAACATCATTATAATTCAGTTGGGATTTACAGATTTTGATCTCGTAGTCATTTACAAACTAACATCGTTTCTGGATCTTCCAATCATGAAACTCACTAGAGTATAATGGAGAACTTGATCAAATATTAATTTATATCGCTGAAGATGGCTCAATCCTGAGCCGAAACGTACGGATTGAATGTACAATGAATTAATAAATCAGTAATCTGATATTTCAACGCATCAAGAACCGCGTCGACTCTCAGTGCCCTTTATTTGTTTGTTTATAATATTAATGTATTTTTGTTATGTCGAAACATAATAATAATTGCAGGAATAAAAATTATGTAAGCTGTCATAATAATTCAATAAATTAAAATTATGCTATAAATTATGCCGATGGACTTTTTTTTCTGGGGGTACATAAAAGAATATGTTTATCGTAATCCGATAAACAATCAGGAGGAGTTAGAAGGACGGATTATAGAATCAATTGCTTCCATTACTCCCGAAATGATCCACAATGCTGGAACAAATTTAATTCGACGGGCACGTCTTTGTATAAAATTGGGAGGAGGACATTTTGAACACATGTAATAAATTTTAAATAAATGTTGTTATGCAAGTATAAATCTCTGTGGCACGTTGTTTTGCTATTTAATTCACCATCATAAAAATTCTACCAAATTTAATTGCTACTCAAGGAAAAGAAATTATTATTAGACATACTTATAATTCATCGAGTTATTATTAAGCTATTACATAACTAAAAATGCAGAATTAAAATTATGTCTAGAGAAAATATTAATTCTGAATTTATTTTATGTTATGACATAAAAAATTTTCGGGAATTACAATTATGTACATTATGTAACTACGATAACTTTTTGACATAAATTTTTGACATAACAAAAATACATTAATATTATGTCATGACATAAAAATATGAATTAAAATTATGACGACATAAAAGAAATTCCACATCAGGCTGTATCTTTCTCTGTGTATGGCACGCCGTTTTGCCATTTATTAATAAGATTTTTGTATTTTGAATTAATTTCATGTCGACATAATTTTAATTAATTTTTATTATGTTATGACATAATAGAAATGGTTCCGAAAAACTATCTACTCCAGTTTAAATCAATTGTTAATTTTTTTTTAGATTAAAAAAATTTTATTAATAAGTAGCAAAACAGCGTGCCATAAATTTCGTAGTATGGCGTATAAATGTAATTTATCAATAGAAATTGTACTATTTCTCAAATTTCGCGTTCGTATAAACATAATTTTCATTATGATGAGCGCATGAGCATCCACTATGACTGTGCGATGTATCGTCCCTGAGCGCGCGAACTTCGGACTATCTGATTCGTCTACTGTAAATGCTTCTTATTTGAAAAGTATTATATTCTCGACATTTTCGTATTAGGATTTTTGTCTTATTTTTAAGTCAGGAATATGTCAGTAAAATTTCGGTCGCGAGTTGTGGTACACCCTATATAAATAACCTTTTCATTTTACTCCATAGATCCGCTGTAGTTGATACGAATTCTACTTCAGCTAATTTGTTTATGAGAGTCGTTTTCATTTCACAAAATGTTTGTTGAAGTTTCGCTTTTGCTGTTTTTCTACATAATATTCGAATAGACGATGGCAGTCCATTTCTTACTAACAAGGAAACGGTCGGAAGTGTCCCTACCCGATTTGGATGAGCTTTGGATATGTTGTAGAGCATCAAAAAATATTAGACTCCTATTTTTTTTTTGGGCTTATCTCGACGTTTAAGGGTTGAAACAACCCCTTGAAAATAACGGATTTTATAATTTTTAGCGAATATCTTCGAAAATATAAGGCGTATGAAAAATAGTTTTATACAAAAGGTTTATGGTTTTTTATGCTCTTTACAATGGCGTAATTACATTTTTCAAATATGTCAAATTTTTTAATTTAACCCCACACCCACCTATTATTTATGTAAAATATAACAATTTTTTCAAGGCAAAAATTTAAGAGCATTGAATGCCAAATACATCCATGTATATTTTTATTATGATACCACTATTCGATTTTTGGGAAGACGAGATGATATGTAATATAGGCGTCGCGCTGTAGGTAGGTGTTGCGTTATTTCTGCTCAGTTGCGCTGTACGCTTAATAATTTCTATTTGTGCTGTCACGGCTTTTTTGGCCGTATCAAAGGGACGCTAAGAGAGTCGGGTGATAGGCCTCTCGGGATAATCCCTCGCGTGAGTCAGGCGGTTCGCAACTAAATTTGTTGGGCGCCAGACGCGATATTCTCGCGTCCACTAATTATTCGACAATCTCTAACGCAAACTCGCGAAAACCATAGCCTGTCACGCGAGGAGCCAGCCGGCTCGACCTAACGGCAGAGGGGCAGGATAGAGGCAGGGCAGCGCGGGTCGCGACACAAACACAAAAAAATTACACTCAAAAGGCCGTACGTTTAGTGAACTGTAAATCTTGTTTATTAGAAAATAAATGATCGGAATAATAGCGATTAAACAATGAAAAAAAAAATAACAATTGGATTTATTTAAAGGAACGTTGTCTTGTTAAGAACAGTAATCAGACTATTGAAGTTTAAACAGCGTGTAGTTAACGGTTTTGATCGGTCCGGGTGAACAATAATTTCGCGGGAGAGAATATTACAAAGAGTCAGAGTTTATTATAGCAAGCGGTCGTCCCGGCAGGGAAATATCAGCCAGACAATGACAAAAGAAATAAGCGAACGTCGGTGGGTATCGTTCGAAAACAAGGGCTGACCGGGGAAAGCATCGCAGGTGAAAGCTAAACAGAACCGTAAATAGTTTGAATATAATCGGTAAAGACCACAAGTAAATAATAACGCGGTATAGGAAACGTAAATTCGAGCGTTGTACCATACGGAGAAATTAACAATGTAATTGTGAATTCTATAATCCGACAAACAGGCTTGTCGCGAGAACACTTAAATCTAATCAATTTGAGAAACCGACTTATCGCAAAGACAAAACGTGAATCAACGTAGCCAATCCGGGAATCGACGGAGTTTTCACGCTACAAATAACGGGGGACGCCTCCCTCGCTGGGCGCACTGGAATTCGCTCGTAAACAACGCAAAAACTTACTTACGGCGACGCAAAGATCCGGTCGACCGTCGCACGAGCGCAGGTGCGCTAACGCGATGCGAAATTCACTCGCGACACCCTTATCACAATTGACGCAACACGAACGAATGATCGGAAAACAACTCGACACTTACGCGGCGATCAAACAATTATAACTCGCAAATCGCTAACGATTATCGAAAGCACGCGTTCGTGATACGCGATATCCCGAAGGACGGCGGTCGGGGCGAAACGAACGCAGCACTCGCGGTTTTCCCGTGGCCGTTTACACGCTAATTTGTGCTAGGGCAACCACACCGGATTCGCTGACCCCTCGGGGGTGCCGCTGTTCCAGGTCCCAGGGCGCCGGGGATATCTCCTCCTTTCTCGGCACAACACACCGAAATCACGCGAAAATCTAGTTGCCGATACTTAGGCTTATCGCGGGAGCAACTCCGGACAACGTTACGCTTCGACGGACGATCCAGAAGAGATCGAGCGGTCCGCTCGATGGAAAATCGAGAGCGCGCCCCTCCATGGGGTGGCGCGGTAATTCGGCGCGGTGTCGCGACCAATCGGGGTCGACGTACGGCGGATCACGCGCGGGTGTTCGCTAATTTTCGGCGGGTCCTTCGAACGCCGTTCTGCGTCCCTTCGCCTGGCGGATTCCATCGCCCTTTGGTTTGTTCTCTCGGGCGGGGTCCCCTTTTTCGGCCGGTTTCCTCGCGGGCCGGTGGGCGCTGGCCAGTCACCCCCGGCCCCCTTAGAGGTCCGGTGTTGTTGCGGGAGGCCCCTGGTGGTCTCGCTATGCCCCGCGTGTCCGCCCCGCGCCGCGCCCCGTGGTCGGATCACTCGCCCGTCTCGTGACGTCCTTGAACCTCCCCCGTCGTCGTTGGTCCCGCTCCAGCCGTCGTCTCCCGTGTCCATCGTTGAGGCGCGGTGCCTCGGTGAGGTGCCGCGTTTTCATACAAAATAAAAAAAGGAATAGGGATGCGCAAATACTCCATTTCGGAGGCCCCCTGGAGATTTCGCGGTTGCTCCCCTGGGTCGTCCGCGGGCGCGAACCCGCGCCCTGTGACGGCGGCGGGGCGCTGCCACGCGCGGCGAACCGTCACGTCACAGTGCATATTTTCTCATACTACAATATATACTATATACTACGACATAATATGCGATGAAAGTCCAAGCAGAGGAAATGCGTGTGTGATGACAATAGAGAGACAGCAGTACAAAATATTGAAATATTTTGATACTTTGACAAGGAGGTAATCTGAAATTTGAAGCAAACTAAAAAAATTAACTTTATTAACTAAAAATAATTTTAGTAGGTGCTTACAATCATGACATTTTATGAGCAAAAAAGATTATATAGTCACTAGCAAGACTGGCAAAGAATTGAATAAGAGCTGAATAAAAAATTATATTAAATATTCAATATTAAAGGAAAAAGTAACAAGCGTAAGAAACCAATAAAAGTTAACAATAAAAATGCACTTACATGTTCACAAAACGGCAGCGTACAACAAACAGTTCTTTACACTTCAAACTTACGATCTGAAATGCTTGCTTTCCGGAATTATGACACGAGCAAATGATATTCAAATGCGTGAACTTTGATTGTTGATTTACTTCGACGCGTATTTATAACACTGTTTTGCGCACACGCTATTTAAACTTCGGATGACGTGATATCTTTTCCTCTGCTTGGACTTTCATCGCATATTATATCGTAGTATATAGTATATATTGTAGTATGAGAAAATATGCACAAATAGAAATTATTAAGCGTACAGCGCAACTGAACAGAAATAACGCAACACCTACCTACAGCGCGACGCCTATACCACATATCATCTCGTCTTCCCAAAAATCGAAGTGGTATCATAATAAAAATATACATGGATGTATTTGGCATTCGATGCTCTTAAATTTTTGCGTTGAAAAAATTGTTGTATTTTACAAAAATAATAGGTGGGTGTGGGGTTAAATTAAAAAATTTGACATATTTGAAAAATGTAATTACGCCATTGTAAAGAGCATAAAAAACCATAAACCTCTTGTATAAAACTCTTTTTCATACTCCTTATATTTTCGAAGATATTCGCTAAAAATTATAAAATCCGTTATTTTCAAGGGGTTGTTTCAACCCTTAAACGTCGAGATAAGCCCCCAAAAAAATAGGAGTCTAATATTTTTTGATGCTCTACAACATATCCAAAGCTCATCCAAATCGGGTAGGGACACTTCCGACCGTTCCCTTGTAAGTTAATAAATGCCGGACTGTCTACAATCGAGAGGGGCTGTAGATCTTGAATAATAAATTGCAATATATATTTATCTATTGTGCTTTGGGTTATTGCGAATTTCCCAGAGCCCCATTTTTCCAATCTTGGTTGTTTACTTTGAATTGCAATATCCTCATTTCGTCGTTTTAAAAGAGAACTTTTTGTTTTCTCTATATTTCGTAGATATTGTGGGTGTTTTGCCTAATATATTAAATAATATAATATTAATATAATAATATATTAAATATTAGCATGTTATATATATATGTATAAGAAATAAAAAACTAAAATATAAATACAAAATAACAAAATTTCAAAAATAATCTTGTGAATCTTGATATGTGCAGTCACTGCAGTCATAATATTGAAATTTAAAATATAATATTATATGTAATTAAAGAAATAAAACTTATTTTTATATGCTTCTTTAAATTCGCCAATGAGCTTTTATTAGCATGGATGATTTTTCCACCTACGCAAAGCTTGCAAGAAAATGCGAAGTTGTTTTCCTTACCAAAAGTGGGTCGAAAAGTAAATATTTCGGAGAATGCCGGCCATGGCATTTTTTCGTTTGATGTTTGTTCACTCGATGTATTGCCGTCATTGCCGACATTGTCGTTTACACTTAGCTCACTCGAGCTTGTACTCGCGTTTTCATTCATTTCAATCTTCACAGCAGGCACAAATAGCGCGCAGGCACAACAAAAAAAAAACAAAGGGAAAAAAGTATACAGTAGACTCCCGCGCTTCGCCACGGGTCGGGACTGGAAGTGGCTTACTGCGGGCGCCCCCACCACTCGTGTTTTGACCGGCATCGCCGGCAGTTACGTATGCGTCGCTAAGGAACACGCGAGTAGTGGGGGTACGTTGCCGAGCGGAGCGGCCGGGGAAGTGGCCTAGCGCGGCATGGCGAAGCGCGGGAGTCTACTGTATATGTATATGTACGTGAGTTCGCGCACTGACATGTTTCGACTAGGGGTACTTTCCGATTCACGCATGATGCGCATGATACTGACCATAGACAATACAATAGACGACTTATAAGTTATAATAGACTGAGCCGTCTGAGCCTGAGCATTCCTATTGGAGAGTTGAAGCCGCTTCAGTATGACACCTCCTATAGAGTTCGCGATCTGCGTGGGATAATAGATTAAATATAAAAATTATAAGATTTGTTTCTGATGATAAATTTATCTTCAAAAGTTTCAAAACAGCCAAAACGGTTGATAATGTCAGCACCCTTCAGTTATCGTCGGGCCTCTGAGGCCCCTTTAGTAGTCATAAAACCCAGGGTTGTCGATCTTTAAAGTAACGATAAAAGTAACGGTTGAATTCGTTACCGTTACCGCGAAAATGTAACGACGTTACCGTTACATACAGAAAATAGTAACGCTCGTTACCGAAAAAAAGTAACGGTAACGGTAACGGCGTTACAAGTAACGCGTTACTTCCCAACTCTGTTTTAATGGGCACACAGCTAAATAATGGACAGTTTTTGAGCTACAGCCAGTCAAAGTCGAAAAATTCGGCCCAGATAGCACATCTGATCTTTATGAATTCATAAAGATCAGTTATTGATCTTTATGAATTCATAAATATCAGCTGTGCTATCTGAGGGGTCTGCGAGTATACACTTAGGTGTTTCCTAAGTGATGTCGAAAACTCCAGGAAGTGATTCCTTGGACAATTTTAAAGAAAAAAGTTCCTATGAACATGGGTCCAAAAATGCTTCCCTGCAGAGTTTTTGACATCACTTTGGGTCCAGGAGTAGGGATATAATACAGGATGATTCCTAAGTGATGTCGAGAACTTCAGGAAGTGATTCCTTGGACGATTTTAAAGAAAAAAGTTCCTACGAACATGGGTCCAAAAATGCTTCCTTGCACAGTTTTTGACATCACTTGGGGTCCAAGAGTAGAGATATAATACAGGGTGTTTCCTAAGTGATGTCGAGAACTTCAGGAAGTGATTCCTTGGACGATTTTAAAGAAAAAAGTTCCTATGAACATGGGTGCGGAAATGCTTCGTGTGCGTTCACTCGGGGCTCGTGCAGTGATAACGTGCAATGTGTGATAAACTATCGTGAGTAAACTATATCGTACGTGATAATAAACGCACGCTCTCTTTCGCTCGCTTGCTTAATCTCGTCTCTTACGAGCTAAGTGAGGTTATTTATATCCTCTAAATAAATCGCGTTTGCGAGAGAGATCGATTTTCCATTACAGCAGCGAAATATCGCCAGCGGTGCACATGTCGACTTCATTGTCGGTAAAATAGATTTCCTCTAAATAAATCGCGTTCGCGAGATAGATCGATCGAGTCATCATCACACGTGTCAAAGTGAGTGAGGTTAACGTGTCATGTCGTATTGACACCGCAGGGAGGATTGATTCGAACAATCCTTTGGGCTTATAAATAAATCGCGTTCGCGAGGAAGATCGAGATCGCCAGTCTCGAGCGTCTCCATAACAACGGAAGAGACAGCATGTTTATGTGCTGTGACGTGACGGTTCGCCGCGCGTGGCAGCGCCCCGCCGCCGTCACAGGGCGCGGGTTCGCGCCCGCGGACGATCCAGGAAAGCAATCGCGGAATCTCCAGGGGGCCTCCGAAATGGAACATTTTCGCGTATTTATTTCCTTTTTTTTTGTATGAAAACGCGGCACCTCACCGAGGCACCGCGCCTCAACGATGGACACGGAAGACGACGACTGGAGCGGGACCGACGGCGACGGGAGAAGCGGCTTGAGGACATCACGAGACGGGCGAGTGATCCGACCACGGGGCGCGGGGCGGACACGCGTGGCACAACGAGATCACCGGAGGGCTTCCCGCAACGACCCCGGACCTCTAAGAGGGCCGGGGCCGCCTGGCCAGCGTCCCCCGGTCCGCGAGGAAACCGGCCAACACAGGGAACCCCGCCCGAGAGAACAAACCACCGGGCGACTGAATCCGTCAGGCGAAGGGACGCCGAACAGCGTTTGAAGAACCCCGCCGAAAATTGGCGAATACCCGCGCGTGATCCGCCGTACGTCGACCCCGATTGGTCGCGACGCCGCGCCTGATTACCGCGCAACCCCATGCAGGGGTGCGCTCTCGATTTTCCATCGAGCGGACCGCTCGATCTCTTCTGGGTCGTCCGCCAAGGCGTAAAGTCGTCTCGCGCAAATTAATTATTGCGATCAAGTTTGAGTGCCGCTAAAAAGGCCGATCTACCCGGCGCCCTGGGACCAGGACCCGACGGTGTCGACGAGGGGACAGCGGATCCGGTGAGGTTGCCCTAACCGAAATTAGAGTGTGAACGGCCACGGGAAACCGCGAGTGCCGTGTTCGTCTCGCCCCGACCGTCGTCTTTCGGGATATCGCGTATTGCGAACGCGTACTCTTCCGAGCAATTTGGTTTGGTGTTTGGTTTAGTGTTAGTGAAAATCGTCGGACGCGACGTACGCCGGACGCGGCGGAAAAAAGTCGCCAGAAACGGCGCAATTAGAGTCTCACTGTTATTCGGCTCGCGACCGAGTTTCGCGAGTATTCGCTTTTGGTGTAGGCGGTCGGTGGCGGACGCGAGGGGCCTCGCGACGGCAGAGCCGTGCGCCGGAGGTTCTTGTACCGCGATCTATCGTGTAATTCGGCCTCCTGGGGATCGCGACCGCGGGGGCGCGAGATCGGGCGGCGGCCACCGAGGCCGCGGATATCGTGACACCCCGTATAACTTAGAGTTTCGTGTTTCGTGGAGTGCGGTGAGATTTCGCGTCTTAACGAGCGTTGTCAGGTGTTCTCGGGGAGTCGCACGGGCGCTCCCTTATCGCCGTACCGCCGGAGAGTGGCCCTGCGGGGTACCTGCCCGCGTGCCGCGTAGAGACCATCGGAGCGCCGTTATTCGTGATCTGCGAGCTGCGATTATTAGTTGTCGTGTAATTCGAGTCATTTATCGTGTCGTTAATTGCGAAAGGGGTGTCGCGAGTAGCTTCCGTATCGCGTTAGCGCACCTGCGTTCGTGCGCGCGATTGACCGGATCTTCGCGTCGTCGTAAGTTTTTTTTGTGTTGTTTGCGAGCGAATTCCAGTGCGCCCAGCGGGGCGCCGCCCGTCACTCGTAGCGCGAAAACTCCGTCGATTCCCTTCTCGCGATAATACTTCTGTTTCGGCGATGTTAGTAATAAGTTAGATTTAAGTCTTGTTTCTGCGAAAAGTCCGCTGGTTGAGTCAACCAGATCAGCGTTTTGTTCCCGCGATTAGTCTGCGGATTGGCTACGTTGATTCACGTTTTGTCTTTGCGATAAGTCGGTTTCTCAAATTGATTAGATTTAAGTGTTCTCGCGACAAGCCTGTTTGTCGGATTATAGAATTCACAATTACATTGTTAATTTCTCCGTATGGTACAACGCTCGAATTTACGTTTCCTATACCGCGTTATTATTTACTTGTGGTCTTTACCGATTATATTCAAACTATTTACGGTTCTGTTTAGCTTTCACCTGCGATGCTTTCCCCGGTCAGCCCTTGTTTTCGAACGATACCCACCGACGTTCGCTTATTTCTTTTGTCATTGTCTGGCTGATATTTCCCTGCCGGGACGATCGCTTGCTATAATAAACTCTGACTCTTTGTAATATTCTCTCCCGCGCAATTATTGTTCAACCGGACCGATCAAAACCGTTAATTACACGCTGTTCCAAATTTAATAATCTGATTACTTTTCTTTCTCCGAATAACGAGACAATGTTTAATGAAATAAATCAAACTGCTACTTTTACATTGTTTAATTGCTAATACTTCGACTATTCATTTTCTTTCTAATAAACGAGACTTATTGTTCATTAAACGTACGGCCTTTTATGTGGTATTTTTTTGTGTTTGTGCCACGACCCGCGCTGCCCTGCCTCCACCCTGCCCCTCTGCCGTTAGGTCGAGCCGGCTGGCCCCTCGTGCGACAGGCTATGGTTTTCGAGAGTTCGCGTTCGAGATTTTCGAATAATTAGTGGACGCGAGAGATTCGCGTCTGGCGCCCAACCGATTTAGTGGATAACCGCCTGACTCGCGCGAGGGATTATTCCGAGAGGCCTACCACCCGACTCTCTTAGCGTCCCTTTGATCCGGCCGAAAAAGCCGTGACAGTGCAGTGACGTGACTAACGTGTACGTCAGTTGGTGCGCGAGGCTGTGTTTATATTTATCGTAATGTTAAGCTCCTTGCGACTATCGTAACGCTCAACAGCTATAACCTAACCTTATCATATGAGTTGACTAAACTTGAACTCGGAAGATTGTGACACTTGTCTAGCGTTATACCAGTATAACCTAACATGTTAGCCTTCTCGACGCGCGGAGAAAAGTGTGTTTATAGTTAGATATATTAACATAGATATATTGTTTACGACAGCTTCTTTGCTTACGACCACGATTGCAGCATTACGATGAATCGTAAGCTCATTACGACGATCGTAACGTTCGTCGTGACAGTTATCGTATGAATTATTAAGGTGCGTCTACATCTATAGCATCGTCTACAATGGCCGTAGCAGTAAGGTTGTAAGGCGTAGTATTTAGTTGCAAGTTGTAAGGTTTTTATTCTTAAAACTGTGCTGTCTACAATGGCAGTAAGACGTAAGAAATAAAACACAAGGCGTACCAATAAAGAAAAAGATAATATATGGAAGATGTCTGTTGACGATTGTGTATGCAATACTCGGAAATGGATTTAATAGAATTAGGCTGTGTAACTCTTGTTATGTTATTGTGCCATCAAAACATAATGCTTCATCTATTTGCACGAATGAAGAGGGTGAAAACCAGACGTTGGTGGATGAGACCGGTCAACAGACGGAAACGACAACAGGGTTTCATGAATAACCTATTTCGCGAAATAAGATCAACTGATCATGAAGAATTTTTCATGTATACACGGCTTTGCCCGGAACAATACAGAATTTTATTAGAGCTAGTAACTCCATATCTTACAAAGCACAGCATCCGAAAATCTTTGTCACCAGACACAAGACTAGCCATAACCTTGTCGTGAGTAACCACAATTGATGATAGTGCTATCTTGTCTTAATTCACATTTGTTAAGGTTTTTCTTTTTGCAGGTATCTTGCCCAAGGCGACAGTGCGGTAACGAAATATTTCGAGTATCGTGTAGGAAGATCAACGGTACACAAAATTATACCAGAAGTATGTAATGCTATATGGCTGGCTCTTCAACCTATTGTTTTGCCTGTATTGAATGTTGAGGAATGGAAGAAGAAAAGCGAAGAATTCTTTCTGAAGTGGCAATTTCCAAATTGCGTGGGAGCACTTGACGGCCGCCATATGGAAATACAAGCACCGCCATGCTCAGGGTCTCAATTTTTTAATTATAAAGGCTATTTCAGCATAGTTCTTATGGCACTGTGTGATGCCAATTACAAATTCACATGGGTTGATATTGGTCAATACGGTATGTCTTGTATTTATAAATTTATACATAAGTGCAATTGTATAATATTCTGCTTAATGAGAAGAATGATTCCTTTGTAGGTTCAATAAGTGATGGTGGCATATGGAGTCAGACAAACTTGGCTGCTGATTTAGAAAACAATGTAGCAGATTTACCAGAACTTACGCCTTTGCCAGGAAGAGATATTCCATTTCCTCGTGTTATTGTGGCTGATGAAGCGTTCCCCTTAAAGCCATTTTTAATGCGTCCTTTCCCAAGGAGAGTACAGAGGATGACAGATGAGGAGCGAATATTCAATTATCGGTTAAGTCGAGTACGATTGTGTATAAAGAACGCTTTTGGCATTCTTGCCTCTCGTTGGAGGATCCTACATAGAAAGCTGTGTTGCTCAGTACAGAATGCAGAAAAGATTGTTAAGGCACTTGTTTGTTTACATAATTTTGCCATGAGTACTAATGCTAATGGCCGTTATTATCAGCCTGAACATCATGTAGAAAATGATGAAGGAATAAGTCTTGAAGAACGCTGGCATAATATAGGGGTTACAGAATACTTCAAACAATTATCAAGAGTAGGACCTAATAGAGCTGGATCTATTTCTTTGGGCTTGAGAAATTATCTGAAAGAGTACTTTGTGTCGCCTACTGGCAGTGTTCAAGCACCCTGGCAATTCGAAAGAGCATTTAAGGGACGCTACATCAACCCACTTGTTTAATGTGTATCTCGTAATGTGTGTCGATAATATGCTTGTATCAAAGTACATTTGAAGTATTTGAGTATAACTTGAGTATATGTACATACAGGATAAGCAAAAATAAAATATTTCCCTTTGAAACAGATTTCCTTATTTATTATTAAAAATATATGTTTTACATACATTTACTACATAAATTTAAATTTATTTGGCAACATAAATTTTCAGCATGCAGTTTAAACTGATAAAAGTTGATCAGCAATTGTAGTAAAGAAGTACATAAAAAACTAATATTAAAGAAGCTTTGGAAAGAAAAATTGTGATATCTTAGCTCACACATCTATCAACGAAAATATTTTATAATTAAGTATTTAGGAATGTAAAGAAAAATATGTATTAACATAAAGGATTTCTATAATGTACAGTAAAGTCCCAGACACAATTCCAGGCAACAGGCAATAGGAATAGGAATAACATAGTCGCATTTTTTTTCAATACACTGTATTGAAAAAGGATGCGACTATGTTATTCCTACTTTCGGATGCTGTGCTTTGTAAGACATGGAGTTACTAGCTCTAATAAAATTCTGTACTGTTCCGGGCAAAGCCGTGTATACATGAAAAATTCTTCATGATCAGTTGATCTTATTTCGCGAAATAGGTTATTCATGAAACCCTGTTGTCGTTTCCGTCTGTTGACCGGTCTCACCCACCAACGTCTGGTTTTCACCCTGTTCATTCGTGCAAGTAGATGAAGCATTATGTTTTGATGACACAATAACATAACAAGAGTTACACAGCTTAATTCTATTAAATCCATTTTCGAGTATTGCATACACAATCGTCAACAGATATCTTCCATATATTCTCTTTTTTTATTGGTCCGCCTTATGTCTTTATGTTTTACGTCTTACTGGCATTGTGTCTGGGGCTTAACTTTTCATACTTAAAACCAAACGCTTTCCGTAATGTAGAGTAACTCTTAATATTTAAAATAAAACGCTTTTCATAATGTACAGTAACTCTTAATATTTAAAATAAAACGCTTACGAAATTATCTGAAAAAATACTTTGTGTCACCTAATACTGGCAGTGCTCAAGCCTTCCATAATTTCCATAATGTAGAGTAACTCTTAATATTTAAAATAAAACACTTTCAATAATGTAGAGTCACTCTTAATATTTAAAATAAAACACTTTCAATAATGTAGAGTCACTCTTAATATTTAAAATAAAACGCTTAGGAAATTTAGAGTTGCTCTAAATTAGTAACTCTTCCATTAACTCTTAATACTTATACCTAATGGTTACATAATATCAGACTCTTTGGAATTAATGCACAACCATTAATTTGACTTAGTAGTAATACTAGTAATAATTTCGGATTTTTAATAAAAATGCCTTCCGTAGAACAAAATTCTTTGTTTCAACTCATTACCTTCTCTCTCATTACGTTTTTACATGACCTTCAGTATATTGTTTTACTAATTGCATAATGGCAAAAAGGAAATCCAATTGTTTCGAATCAGGAATTCTTTGTAGAGCAAATTCAACAGAAGTTAACATAGCTTTCACATCAGAACGGACTGAAGATTCTGCAACATGAAGTGTAGACGGAGGTCTTTTTCGTGACAGTACATCATCAACTTTTTGTGCCAAAACATTTAAAGTTTTGGATTGTTCTATGATAGACTTATTAAAATTCTCTACATCTCGTTTTTGCCGTTTGTTAGACAAATCTGACTGTGGAACACGCTTTTCATAGCTACCACAGCTCAAAATTAGTTGCATTTGTTCTGCAGCAGACATTTCATTATTGTCAGACCCAAATGAGGAACTCGACAAAGATGATTTTTGAGAAGGTTGCACAGGTTGTACGGGCTCAGGCTGACTCGCACATTCATCAACATCATCTGAGACACCTAAAAATACCAAATTATGGCTGTGTTGCGATATTTACTGCCAGTACCAAAAATCTATAGTATACGTAACGTAAATTATACATTTTCAGTAGTAACAGTGAATATCGGAACACAGCTTATATAAAAAACACAAAAAACGCCAAAATTTTTAAAGCAGTCTCAATTCAATGACCACACTTTCACAGCGGCTAATAATCCGATTAAATAACTGCCATATATATAATATCCATATAGATTTTATACTCATCCAAATATTTTCTTCTGTTTATCTTAATAATCATTTAACTATGAGCCTACTTTCCACTCAAAACATATGAATCAATATCTTCAGATATATACATGTATACACGTACATATATGTATACAGAAAAAAAAACAGAACACATATTATTTCTTCGCCTGTCCTCTCCCTCTCTCCTCCTCTCCGCCCTTGATTCTCCTTCCTCCTCATTCCCTCTCCTCCACAACCTCCTTCTCTCCTCCCTAACGGATCCATCGCCTCTTTCTTTCTACTCCCTCCTGCGTTCTGCTCTCTCACCCCTCTTTTCCTTATCTCTCCTCACCCTTTTCTCCAATCCTTCCTGACCTCATCCAAAAAAATCTCCCTTCCATTCACCCACAGTCTGCTGCTCGTAGCCACCGCCGAGTTACCCCTCCTTCTTTCCTCTCTTGCCTACTCTTCTATTCTCCATCTCCTATACCTCTCCATCTCCTATACCGCTCCTCGTCCACTGTCACTCCCCATCTCTTCTTTATCTCCCATCTCCTGCCAAACAGTTCCTTTTTGTCTTCCTCCTCCTCCATTTCTACTATCAATATATCCTTCTTTCCTTTTCCTTTTATCTCCACCATTCCCTCCACTTTCACCTTTCTGTCCAACGCCATCTCTGCAACAATTTCTATAAACTCTTTCCTTTCTGCTTGTCCTGTTCCTTTTACTTCACTCCACACCAAAGATTTTTTTCTCTTCGCGATTCTCTCACTCTCCTCTCAATCTTCCCTATGTACTCTCCCTCTTTCTCTTCTTTCTCTCTCGCTCCTCATTTTCTCCGCCCTTTTCTTCACCAATTCCCAGGCCTTTCTCCTCTCCCTGTCTTCTCCCCCTTCTCTTCTTTCCTCTCCATCCGAACTCCATTCCCTCCTTTCCTCCCTGCGTGCCTTTCCATTTTCGCTCTCTCTTTCTCTCAGCTCCTTCTCCCCTCCTAATCTCATATTACCTCCTCCTATCATTATCATCTCCTTCCTATCCCTTCCTCTTTCCTTGTCCTCTCTTTCCCTGTCACCTTCCTCCTTTCCCTCCCTGATCTCCTCGCTCCCCTCGCTCCTCTCTTCTTTATTCCTCCAAGCCTCATCTCTACCTCTCCTCCTTCATCATCATTCTTCTCTCCATCTCACTTTTACTCCCTCCTTTCATTCTCTCTGCCTTTTCATCTCCTCGTTCTCTCTTTATTTTCTCCTCCTCCCTAAGTCTCCTCGCTTTCTCACTCCTCTCCTCCTCCTCGTTCGCCACCTCCACCCACCAGCTCCCCCCTTCGCTGCTTTCCCCTTCATGCTTCTTCCTTTCTTCTCTTCTCTCCACGCTTGCATTGTCCTCCTGGCTATTCCTCTCACACCCCGTGCTGCTTTTTCACTCCCATCTTCCCCTTATCCTTCTCTCACTCTCTTCCTCTATCCATCTCTTCACCTCCGCCTCCCTTCCTTTTCCGCCATCTGTAGGCTTCCTCGAAACCTCACTTTTTTCGGTCCTGTCGCTCTTCCTTCTCTCCCCTCCTCTAATCTCGCACCTCCCTTCCTCTACACCTCTATCCTCCTCGCTCGAACTTTCCTCCCACCATTCTCTCATCCTGCTTTCTTCTGCCACCTTCCTCCTTTCTTCCCCCTTTCTCTCTCTTCCTTCCTCCCCGTCAGCGCTTTCTTCTATCTCCCTCCTTTCCCTGCTCCTTCCCTCCTCCTTGATCCCCTGTCTTTCCTTCTTCCTTGTCTTCCTCTCTCTCTCTTTCCTCCACCCCCGACTCCCCTCCACTCTCTCTACTGTCTCCACCTTACCTTCCCTTTCCAGCAGACTTCTCATGCTTTCCCTCAATTCTCTCCCGTCCTCCTTCATCTCCTTCATCAATCTCTCGATCCTTTCCAACCTTTCTTCCATCCTTGCCGTCCTTGTTCTCATCTCTACTATTTCTTGCTTCGTTTCCTTCATTTCTCGTTCCAGTCCCCTCATCCCTCTCTTCACCTCCTCCATCTTGTCCTGTTGCCTTTCCTTCTGATTCCTTCTATTCCTTCCTCAAAACTTTTCTGTCTGCCCGTCTCTCACTTCCTTTACTTAAACCGTAACCTTTCTTTCTGCGCCTCGTTCCTTACTACCGCCAGCTCTTCGCCTGCCATTGCCTGCCACCTACCAGCTTTTATGTCTTACGTTGCTAAAGCTGCGTCTCGACGTCTCGCATGCGAACCAACCTTGTTGGTGCGCAGCGCCGTCTCGACTTTCCGCTCTTCCCTACATCCGCCGGTCCGCCGCAGCGCCACCCTCGTTCCTCCTCTCATCACGCACGTCTATACTCCGTACCCTAGTTCGATGCCTCATGCTCCTTGTGCTCGGTGATCTGTTACTTTTCCTCCTACTCCTCTCACTTGCCTCCTTCCGCGCACGCGTGCTTCCAAGCTCTCTTCATCCGGTTCTCTCCTGTGCCGCTCCGCGCCTCTCCCCTCCTCACCTGGCCTGGCTCCGCTCCGACTTAACCTCCAAATCCTCCAGTCATCTCCATCTCTTTTTGGCTTCGAAAACCTTTATATCCGAGCCCTCCTCCATGTATTCCATCTTCTTCAGTCCACCTTCACACCCCTCTCCACTCCCATTACTCTCCTCCGTTTCCTTCTCCTATAATCCCTCCATAACTCCTCCTTGCCTTCTCGGAGCAAACCGTCCGCCTCGCGTGCCCACCCTCTCCCCGTCTATTTGTCGGACTTAAAACACAGCTATTGTTGGAACATTAGAAATTCCCTCCCCCTTCCCTAATTAAATCGATATCGATTTAATATTAAAATCACTGTAAAGAACATATTGCGAAAATATTACCCCAGCCAGGGTTCGAACCTGGAATCTCCGACAAATAATCGGCGCGCAGTTTAATATGTTGGAAAATACGCGTATTAAATACATATTGAAAATAATTATATTGAGCTGCCTAAAATCCAAGCTTGGACCGTATGGCTATTTCCTTTGTATTGATTTATATCTTAACGGTCTTAAAATACAGGGTGTTACTAAAAGACCGCCCACTAACTACATAGCGGTATTTCTTGTCAAAAACTGAGTCGAAAAGTCCTGAACCACTTTTTTCTATAATGCTTAACAAAGCCGTAATCATTGAGTAAAGTTAGTCCAACCAGCGTCGTTCTTTAGCAGGGCGAACGTCGGTGAGCCGCGCGCCTGATAGTGTGCGTGAGCGCTCCGCCGCGCATCGCGCGGCGGCACGACGGCACGGCCGCGGTCGGCCGCGGCGGTCGCGTTTTGCTTTCGCGCGCGTCGCGTGCAATATTCTTACGCATTATAATAATAGAAATAATTTTTCCTGCACTAAAAATCACTTTTTACTCTTGTCAGAAGTACCTCCTTGCAGAAAATTTTGATAACGGATAAAACTTTCGCCAAGACATAACTATTATTAAGATATAAAAATTTAAACAAATACAAAAAAATTATACTGTGTATTTTACAATACAAAAATTTACAATACAAAATTTTACAATATAAAATTTTACAATACAAAAATTATTTTCTAATCCGTTTCGTTAAATATCTTTGCGTTAACTTAATTTAAATTATAACCACAAAGCACTTATTGAATCTTTCTACGAGGTTTGCCCATAGTTACTCAGAAGTAATAAATTTTTTAAGGGAAATTTACTGTAACAATTAGATATTTAAATAATCTCGTACTTAAAAGGAAATACATTAAAAATATTATTAAAAGATAAAGTATTCAAAATAAAAAAAATTTTTTTTTTATAAAAAAAAATTTATCTTAAGTTATAAATAACGCTATCCAGATGTACAATCTTTTTGAAACTTAAGGCAAATAAGAGCAAACCGCCGAGCGAACAATATTAATTTTTATAGCGAATAATAAATAATAACACGTTTAATAACTTAAAACAAAATACAATACAAACGCTTTGGCCTTAGTTTAGATCCTCTTTATTGTAATATTTCACAATAATCTTAAATCGAATCGTTAACAACGCATAAATAAATATGAAATGTTATCATATTCGTAATACGTAGGTTAGCGGTAAAGATGTTAGAAAAGATTAAACATAAAGTAAATGCGGTCTTTTAAATAAAATAAAATGTTAGCTGCAATTCGTATAAGTTTTTTTATGTTAAATTTACTTACCAGACAGTGTAATATCAGTGTCATGATGATCTACCGTCTAGTTTCAGTAACGAAACAATGCTTATGAGTTAATATCAGTGTACGGACTGAAGGCCTAGACTTAAGCGTAAGCTGAAATGAGTACAGAGAAATATCATGAAGCATCATATAACAAAGTAACACTCGTAAATAAATAAAAATAAGTTAATGAATAAAACAGACTACAGATGTCAATTGTGTGGAAGTTTTTCGACAGTAGGAAAATAATCATTAGAAAAATGTTTTATTTACTAGCTTATTTATTTACTTTATATTTTTTATTTACTAATGTTATTTTGTTATATGATACTTCATGACATTTGTATGTACTCATTTCACCTTGCGCATCAGCTTAAGCCTTCAATCCGTGCACTGATCTTAACTCATAAGCATTGTTTCATCACTGAAACCAGACACGGTAGATTATCACGAGATTGATATTACACTGTCTGATAAGTGAATTTTACATCTTTATGAAAAAAACTTATACGAATTGCAGCTACCTTTTCAATTTCACTTTATTTAAAACGCAGCAGTTATCACATAATTTACCTTATGTTCAACCTTTTCCAATAACTTTACCGCTGACCAATGTTTTATGAATACGATAACATTTCACTTTTATTTATGCGTCTAAACTAAGATAGAAACGTTTGTATTGAATTTTGTTTTAAGTTATTAAACGTGTTATTATTTATTATTCGCTATAAAAATTAATATTGATCGCTCGGCGATTTGCTCTTATTTGTTTTAAGTTTCAAAAAGATTGTACATCTGGATAGCGTTATTTATAACTTTGGATAAATTTTTTTTTTATAAAAGAAGAAATTTTTTTATTTTTGAATACTTTATCTTTTAATAATATTTTTAATGTATTTTCTTTTAAGTACGAGATTATTTAAATATCTAATTGTTACAGTAAATTTCCCTTAAAAAATTTATTACTTCTGAGTAACTATGGGCAAACCTCGTAGAAAGATTCAATAAGTGCTTTGTGTTATAATTTAAATTAAGTTAACGCAAAGATATTTAACGAAACGGATTAGAAAATAATTTTTTATTGTAAAATTTTATATTGTAAATTTTTGTATTGTAAAATACACAGTATAATTTTTTGTATTTGTTTAAATTTTTATATCTTAATAATAGTTATGTCTTGGCGAAAGTTTTATCCGTTATCAAAATTTTCTGCAAGGAGGTACTTCTGACAAGAGTAAAAAGTGATTTTTAGTGCAGGAAAAATTATTTCTTTTATTACAATGCGTAAGAATATTGCACGCGACGCGCGCAAAAGCAAGACGCGACCGCCGCGGCCAACCGCGGCCGTGCCGCCGTGCCGCCGTGCCGCCGTGCCGCCGTGCCGCCGTGCCGCCGTGCCGCCGTGCCGCCGTGCCGCCGCGCGATGCGCGGCTGAGCGCTCACGCACACTATCAGGCGCGCGGCTCACCGACGTTCGCCCGGCTAAAGAACGACGCTGGTTGGACTAACTTTACTCAATGATTACGGCTTTGTCAAGCATTATAGAAAAAAGTGGTTCAGGACTTTTTGACTCAGTTTTTGACAAGGAATACCGCTATGTAGTTAGTGGGCGGTCTTTTAGTAACACCCTGTATATTGTTTATTCACGTCGCCTGAGAAAGACGTTAAAAAATTATTGTTATCCGGTTATTGCGATAAATATTACCACATGCCCCGGTAGTCGAATTGGTAAGACGCCCGAACGGAATGCGGGAGATTCCAGGTTCGAACCCTGGCTGGGGTAATATTTTTCGCAATAAGTTCTTTACAGTGATTTTAATATTAAATCGATATCGATACAATTAGGGAAGGGAGAGGGAATTTCTAATGTTCCAACAATAGCTGTGTTTTAAGTCCGACAAATAATCGGCGCGCAGTTTAATATGTTAGAAAATACGCGTATTAAATACATATTGAAAATAATTATATTGAGCTGCCTAAGATCCAAGCTTGGACCGTATGCCTATTTTCTTTGTATTATTTTGTTTTACAATTTTGGAAGCAAACTACTTTCATTGACCTGATAATTCAGGATGTTTAATACCTTTAACGACAAAAATATCATGACTGAAGCTTTTTTCACAATTAGAAATATTTTTTTAATGACATTTTTCATCACAAAATTAAAATATTTTTATTAACACGCATTAACAACCGTGTTCGAGACTCTCAAAGCCATTGTTATTCATACATTTTGTTATATATATTTTTTTAATGGCATGGATGGAATATTCACCATTATCGTGTAACAAGAAGTACTTACTCTGTAGCTGCTTCCAGTTGCTCTCTATCGTGCTGAGGAATTGCAATACCGATGTTTCAAATTTCTTACGTGACTGTTCCGATTCTTCAAATTTATTTGTTAGCTTTTCAACTTTTTCATTTAGCTTGTGCAGACAATCAGCGACATTAACTTTTTCTATTTCTTTTTCTATCTTCTTTGAGCGCGATTTATCCTATAAATACGATATTTTTTTATTTCTGATATATACATTTTTATCTTCATCTAACAGTATTCAGAATATGACATAAATGAAGAAAGAAACCCCGCACCAACTCAGATATTTGCACATTGCTTCCTCATAACTTTCCCGTCGTCACAAAATTTTTATGAGGAAGCCAAGAGACTGACACGCTTCATTAAGAAGTTTTATGATGATGGAAAACGTATGACAAAACAATAGCAAGTTTCTACAATTTCAAGCGTTTCTTCTCAGTTGCATTCACTTACGCTTTTTTTACGGGCGTGCTTCTTTGTAAGGTGCGACCTCTTCTTTTTAGAATGTTTTGCATGCTGTGGATATAATAGATTTTTTTAAACAGGACATTGCAAATTGTGACTCAATAACTTCATAGTAGATAAAAATAAATAGTAATTTTGCCTTCATACCTTGTTATTATTATTCGAATCATGCGATGAACCTGAGTGAGTCACGCTTGAAGGCCCGGCAGAAAATTCCGGCTCCGACGGAGGAGGGACCAATTCATCAAAATTTGATGACTTATTCGGCGGAGTCGCCTCTTTTGTTGACCGAGGAAGTTCACTGTTGGGAGGTAGCATTGGTGAACAAGCCAAGGAAACCTCAACCGCAGGGGACTTCGGAACTTGAAAATTTTCCGGGTATTCATCTGTCGCAAACGAATTACTTGGAGACAGTTCAACGCTCTTTATTGGAGACGCTATATGGGGTGTCGCAACACTGTCCGAAGACTACAGAAAACATGATGCGATGAAAAGAGGTCCTGTTTGAACTAACAATAAGTTGATAACAATTACAATTTGCTACTCACTCTAAAATCTTTTGAGATGTCATCTGATGAAGATATCTGAAAAGTTAACATAAAGTTGTAAATGAAGAGAAAATTTGCAGCGATAGTATAAATTCTCGCCTAATGAAGTTTCTATGATTTGTTATACAGTTCTAACGTACCTCCGATTGATTCAGTTGCGCTATGCCCTCCTTCAACCTTTTCTCAATTTTACTTTCTTTTAACAATCTTCTTTTATCACCTTTCTGGAATATAACAATTCGATCAAGTTAAAGCAATCAGAAACAGGGCCGATTTTCCATTTCCGATTAACGTGATCTTTTGATTAAACTCACTCTTTGTCTCTTTCTAATTTTCCACTTAGAAAGAGACGAAGAGTGAGTTTAATCGGAAGATCACGTTAATCGGAAGTGGTGAAATCGGCCCACAATCACGAAAAATTCATCATTTCCTGACATCTGAACCCTTCGAACCCTTAATGTACGTTATGTGCTCAATTTCAGGTTGATATCTTAAACGCTGCACAATTATTAACAATTATTAATGTAACTGACCTTATTTCCTTTTTGCCCCGGTAGTCGAATTGGTTACGACGCCCGAACGGAATGCGGGAGGTTCCAGGTTCGATCTCTGGCTGGGGTAATATTTTTCGCAATAAAAATTAAGAATTAAATTAAACTATCTACATCAACGGACCAAAACCCTTGGTCAAATTCATCGTCTCGATTTGATCTGAAAATGCTGTGTGAATCTGACAAAGCGGGTCGGCTCGCAGTTTTTCAAACGTTCATTTCGGAAAAAGATGATTGAGTATTGCCAGTTGGTCGATTGAAAATCTCTTAACGAGTTAGTTGTTAATTATCACTGGCGGAATAAATAATTTATTACTTGTTATTATACCCACACCTTTGACTTAATATCGGTGTTCCATCTTATTATTGTTTAGAAGTCATCTTAATATCTGTTATTGCGATAAATATTACCACATGCCCCGGTAGTCGAATTGGTTACGACGCCCGAACGGAATGCGGGAGGTTCCAGGTTCGATCCCTGGCTGGGGTAATATTTTTCGCAATAAAAATTAAGAATTAAATTAAACTATCTACATCAACGGACCAAAACCCTTGGTCGAATTCATCGTCTCGATTTGATCTGAAAATGCTGTGTGAATCTGACAAAGCGGGTCGGCTCGCAGTTTTTCAAACGTTCATTTCGGAAAAAGATGATTGAGTATTGCCAGTTGGTCGATTGAAAATCTCTTAACGAGTTAGTTGTTATTTCCTTTTTCTTCTTCGTTTTCTTCTTCTATGTGCCTCTTTCTCTTTTTTAGCAAATGACCTTGCTGTTGTGGTTTTTTTGTGACTGTATGTTTGCTCTCGTTTCTCTTCTGTGTCTCTCTCAAAACATAAACCTTCCTTTTCTTTGCCTCCGTCTTTTTTGTTCTTATTTTCCATTGTTTCCTGCCAAAGATCGTTTTTGTGTGTATGCGAAATAAAATCCATTATTGTATTGTCAAAAATAACGAACCTTGTTTTATTCAGCACGACTTCAAGGTCCATAAAAAAATCCCCAAAAAGTTATTTTTACAAAGCGCCTTATTGTACAGGAATTGTCGAGTCAAAACGTTTAAAATTTTTCTGTATGCTAATCTACGAATCTTCTACATTCCCAAATTTTTTTGAAAGAAGGCGATGTAGTCTTTGATTCCAGTAGAAAAGTGTATTACTTTGCATTGAACATTTTCGGCGTTAACGACTAGTACATCCCCTTCTGTGTCGTGTACTTCAAACAGATGGTCCAATTGTACTCTTCCCTTAAACATCCGCGGAGTTATTAACATTTCACGACCGTATAGGTAACATGTATTGTTGACAAGTACAAAGCTGTGAATTTTAATTATTTTTTTTATTTTAATTGTACTACAGTATCGTCTGTTTTTTGTGGACGAATGTATGAGGTACTGCGCAGAACGATTTCCTTGTAAATACATTGATTGAATACTTTAACCGGTATCTGTACTCCATCTACGTGATTCATCATCAATGTTTGAATCTTTTCGTCGTGTCGGCCTGCACCGATCAGTGTCACACCATTATCACTTTTTACGCAGTTTACCAGACGGGTCGGTTTAAATAAATTATGACAGTAATTACGACAAGCAGACACCGTTGAAGCATCGTTGATATTTGATTGAATAAATTTCTTTTTTAATACTGAATTTGCAATTTGATGGCTCACACCGTGAGGCGCATTGATGTGGCGTTTGAAATAAAATATTCCATTTTCAAAAGGAAATGTTGAACTTGCCCATAGCGGCCCACTTTGTCTTACAGATTCACATAGGTGCAGCATTGAATGCAGATTGAATGTCATAACTTCCTTCCCGTACAGAATTTCACACTCTCCCACAAACTGAAGCAAATCACATTCACATTTTTGAAGCTCTGCTTCGCTGATCTCGCTTTTCAACAGGGTGTTAACGCTCCGAACAAACAAAATATAAGATTCGAAACATTCGTCGTTGAGTATCCCTTGTAAGCATGGTACACTGTCCAATAACAGCCATGATTCCCATTCCGATGTTTTCCATTTTGGTGCATCTTTTATCGGCCTTACCAGTCTGTGAATTTCATGCGGTCGCTTTATTTTTGATCGACGGTTATTTATTTCCTCTCTATCACTCGGCTTTAAATAACAATTTCTTGAGGCTGTTGTCCATGTGCTCCATAATTGTTTGGCTACACCTATAATATACCATGCATGTAATCTGGGGGGAGACCCCAAACGCAATTAAAATGATTCATCCGCAGCAGTTCCGACCGACCTTTTACGCCGTTTATCGTTAAGCCGGCGCGATGAATCCTTTCGACTTTGTCAACGTCTTGTAAATGACTTTCGTGTGATCTTAATTTTGGATCGATGCGACATATTGGATATCGCATTGCACTACCATCATAAAATCCATATGCATAGCACCAACTACATCCGTAATGTCCGTTGAACTGTACGCGAAACTGTACAACCGGACGAGCTACTGAGTCCATGCATAGTAGAAGACAGTAAAATTTATAGTTAACCTTCTCCCCGGTCAATCGAAGTGTAAAATTTACTCCATTATTCATTAGATCTTCAGCCTGATCAATGA
Source organism: Leptothorax acervorum (assembly GCA_035220615.1). Taxonomy (NCBI): domain Eukaryota; kingdom Metazoa; phylum Arthropoda; class Insecta; order Hymenoptera; family Formicidae; genus Leptothorax; species Leptothorax acervorum. The sequence goes on along the minus strand of JASTWQ010000277.1, from coordinate 109,120 downwards.
AAATTGATAAATACATCTTCATGAATTCAGGCTTCGGCTCTTTAGAAGTCACAAATAGTCCACCAAGTATGACGTTACGAAATCGAACGCGAGGACTCAATTCATTAATGTGAAGTTGGATTGGCCAGAAGCTACGACTTGAACTCTTAAACATTGGAGCGCCATCTGTGTTTACATTATAAGTTAATGCTCCCGGTAAGAGTTGTTGGACTTTCTGGTACAGACGACTGTCATATATGTCACGTATTAATCCATCATTCGGTGTTTGTTTTATTGATTCAATGGTCTCCAATAAATCTGATTGCATGCTTGCATCACTCAGCATCATCTTCAGTTGATATTTTACATCAATAGACAGAAATTGATTCGAACTTTCTGACGAAAGTGTATACTGCTTCTTACAAGATACACATTCAGTTCGCACATGGCACATTTTTTCTGCCAAACTTTTCGAGGCTATCAGTTGGTAACAATTCTTAGTTTCGCAATAGAAATGTAATGTCATTTTGTCGCGAGGTGGATTAAAAACTTTTCCTCTTGCATAATGAGTTGCATTCCAGCATTCAAAATCAGGACCAGCTACAATCTTAACGAGATCTATCAAGTCACCTTGATTTTGGCGCGTGAGATTTTTTGTCACTGCATATGTTTCTATCATTAGCAATACATCCGATACCGTAAGATGAGATTTGGGAAACATCACGGTGGTACCATGCATCTTATCAGTATTGAAATGCAGATTGGATTCGTCTTGGGATTCGTCTTGGGAATCGTCTTCATGTGCTGAAGTTGATTCACTTTCATTATTTTCTGATTGGCTTTCGCTCGAAGATAGGTCATCGGCTATTTGTTCAATGGAATCTTCGTTTGGATTTTCGTCCAGTAACATATAATTACGATCGTCAGTAGGTCCAGTAGAAGCATTCGACAATGTGTCGAGAAGGAAATCATGTTCCTCGTTCAGTGGAAAACCAATGGTTGGTACTTCATTCTCCGACACAGCAGGAAAAATAAAATTATCTACAGAATTTGACGTTTCTGGTTGACAGCTTGAGACATTCGTATGGGGTACATTACTTTCTTCATCACCTAACGCAGTCAACACGACATTGTATGAAATATTTGTGATACTTTTGACAATTAAAATTATTTCTTATCTCAAATTCACACTGAAAATTCTTGCGTGCCATTTTCAAATAAAATAATATTTTAACAAATACACTTCAGATTGTTTTTGTGGGGACTGAATATTCTTGAATGGATTACCCACTTACTTCCTTTTTTTGCCTTTTTGGCTTTATTACGCCATCTATCACGTGTTCTCTTGCAAACTTGTGTAGACTCATATGACGGTGAGAGAATAAGCTTATAAACTTTTTTGTTTTTTGTCGGATTCATCGCAAAAATACATTCAACTAATAATTTTTACTTATCGAAACGATATTTTCTACAAGAATGAAGTGACATTAATAGATGTTCTGTATCAAACTCTAAGGAAATAAGGCAAGTGAACAAAAGCATTGAAATCGCAGTGTTGAATTTACCGGTTCCGGCATAAGTTAACGGTTTACGGCCTGTATAAACCAGCCTTAACTAATTGGAGATTATCTGACCTTTACGGAACCGATCAATAGAAGTAATATGTGCCCAGATAGCCAAGCGTGACGTAACATATTAATTTAAAAAAAATTTTCACATTTATTTTTAATAGAATATTTATTTGAGAAAAATATTGGGGGGCAGAAGGCAAGCATGTCAAATAATGACAAAAGTATGTAGATTATATGCTTACATATAGAACAAAGTATCAATACAAATATAATATTTGCGCATAAAAAATCTGATGAAAAACTTAATTAAAAATAAAATAACTGTATCCACACATAGTGACATAATTGGAGGGAACTCTCCATCTGACGTTTTCTTAATCATATTAAGCATAAAATATTTGCGGTTGTTAAACAACCAATTACCGTTATTAACCAGAAAATCCACATTACAAAGAGATTAAAATTGAAAAATGTTGAAAAGGACATATCACCATTTTAACAAAAAAAAAAACAACAAAAATTGAACCAAAAAAATCATATTAACCAGAAAAGCTCCAATTTTGAAAATAAGTAGCGCATCTCACACAATACATGCGCTAAAGAAAAATAAGAAAACTTTGAACGACCTCATAATATAGTAAAATATTAAGTTACTAATTAGTAACCAGCATTTTTCATGTAAAATACATTTACTTGGAAAAAGAAAAATATTCTCACTCGTGGAGCATAACAACCAAACACCATTATTAACCAGAAAAATCACATTAAAATTAAGCCAGAAAAATCATATTAAGCAGAAATTATAGGCGGTTGTTAAACAACCAATTACCGCTATTAACCAGAAAATCCACATTACAAGGAGATTAAAATTGAAAAATGTTGAAAAGGACATATCACCATTTTAACCAAAAAAACAACATAAAAATTGAACCAAAAAAATCATATTAACCAGAAAAGCTCCAATTTTGAAAATAAGTAGCGCATCTCACACAATACATGAGCTAAAGAAAAATAAGAAAACTTTGAACGACCTCATAATATAGTAAAATATTAAGTTACTAATTAGTAACCAGCATTTTATATGTAAATACATTTACTTGGAAAAAACAAAATATTCTCACTCGTGGAGCATAACAACCAATCACCATTATTAACCAGAAAAATCACATTAAATTTAAGCCAAAAAAATCATATTAAGCAGAAATTATAGGCGGTTGTTAAACAACCAATTACCATTGTTACCAGAAAATACACATTACAAAAAGATTAAAATTGAAAAATGTTGACAAGGACTTATATCACCATTTTAACAAAAAAAAACCATATAAGAATTGAACCAAAAAAATCATATTAACCAGAAAAGCTCCAATTTTGAAAATAAGTAGCGCATCTCACACAATACATGAGCTAAAGAAAAATAAGAAAACTTTGAACGACCTCATAATATAGTAAAATATTAAGTTACTAATTAGTAACTAGCATTTCTCATGTAAATACATTTACTTGGAAAAAACAAAATATTCTCACTCGTGGAGCATAACAACCAATCACCATTATTAACCAGAAAAATCACATTAAATTTAAGCCAGAAAAATCATATTAAGCAGAAATTATAGGCGGTTGTTAAACAACCAATTACCATTGTTACCAGAAAATACACATTACAAAAAGATTAAAATTGAAAAATGTTGACAAGGACTTATATCACCATTTTAACAAAAAGAAACCATATAAGAATTGAACCAAAAAAATCATATTAACCAGAAAAGCTCCAATTTTAAAAATAAGTAGCGCATCACACAATACATGAGCTAAAGAAAAATAAGAAAACTTTGAACGACCTCATAATATAGTAAAATATTAAGTTACTAATTAGTAACCAGCATTTTTCATGTAAATACATTTACTTGGAAAAAAAAAATATTCTCACTCGTGGAGCATAACAACCAATCACCATTATTAACCAGAAAAATCACATTAAAATTAAGCCAGAAAAATCATATTAAGCAGAAATTATAGGCGGTTGTTAAACAACAAATTACCATTGTTACCAGAAAATACACATTACAAGAAGATTAAAATTGAAAAATGTTGACAAGGACTTATATCACCATTTTAACAAACAAAAAACCATATAAGAATTGAACCGAAAAAATCATATTAACCAGAAAAGCTCCAATTTTGAAAATAAGTAGCGCATCTCACACGACACATGAGCTAAAGAAAAATAAGAAAACTTTGAACGACCTCATATCATAGTAAAATATTAAGTTACTAATTAGTAACCAGCATTTTTCATGTAAATACATTTACTTGGAAAAAACAAAATATTCTCACTCGTGGAGCATAACAACTAATCACCATTATTAACCAGAAAAATCACATTAAAATTAAGCCAGAAAAATCATATTAAGCAGAAATTATAGGCGGTTGTTAAACAACCAATTACCATTATTAACCAGAAAATACACATTACAAGGAGATTAAAATTGAAAAACTCCAATTTTACCAGAAAATACACATTACAAGAAGATTAAAATTGAAAAATGTTGACAAGCACTTATATCACCATTTTAACAAAGAAAAAACCATATAAGAATTGAACCAAAAAAATCATATTAACCAGAAAAGCTCCAATTTTGAAAATAAGTAGCGCATCTCACACGACACATGCGCTAAAGAAAAATAAAAAAACTTTGAACGACCTCATAATATAGAAAAATATTAAGTTACTAATTAGTAACCAGCATTTTACTTCAATATGAAATTAAGTAACTTCGGATTTTATATTCAGATGTATGTGTGTGTTACTTACGCTATTGTGATATGTGCTACATGTGAATACATTTACTTGTAAAAAACAAAATATTCTCACTCGTGGAGCGACGAAATAACAATTAATCACCATTATTAACCAGAAAAATGTCATTAAAATTAAACCAGAAAAATCATATTGTATTAGGCAGAAATTATTTGCAGTTGTTAAACAACCAATTACCATTATTAACCAGAAAACCATATTGAATTTAAACTACATTAAAAACCATATTAACCAGATATTATTTGCGGTTGTTATACAACCAAAAAGAGTTTAAAATTATTGTGGGAACATCGCCCCCATACATTTTCCAATTAAAATTTCCATGACTTTTTTAACTGTGATTGGTAAGATACAAACAATAGAGAATACACTCTGTACAGCGAGAGAAGGTTGACGGACTGCGTATAGACGGACAAAGTGTACCCGCGTACAGTAAGTACTGCAAATAGGCGTTCTGTGGGCGGAGACTCGCGCAAAACAGTTGAGTTGTTCTCCGTCCGTGGTCAATCTCTCGCTGGACCAGCTGGACAGAGTATAGAAATCCATCAACGTGTTGAAAATATACTTTTCCTAAGTTTATGGTCGGTGCAGTTTTTTATTGGAATATAATAACTTTTATTTCAGCCGCCTTATTTTAACTAATCTCGGATTTAGAATTAAAGCCCTTGCGTTTGCATTTAATAATAAAATCTGACTAAAAAAATGGCGATATATATTTTAATGACAAATACTTTGTAACATTTTAAGACAAAAATTCTAATAAAAAACATGCCGAGTCTGTAATAGTGAATGAGCACACAAAATTCTAACCACTTTAAACTTTTCTCATTTGAAAACTGTAATAGCCTCGGCATTTTCGTATTAAAATTTTTGTCAAAATGTTACTATTGGAATATTGTCCGGGAACAGCTTGGATTGTAGTGAGACAGGCAGGATATAAGATGTATAGAACTCTTTATTTCGCTTCTGGAACACTCTAACAATATATATAACTATATCACAGCACGTCTGAGCACGACGACACACACGGCTCGAGTGAGCTCACACAGCGGCCGCACGTACGCGTGGCGCACCGAGGCTCGCGCCACACGGGGGCTGCCCTCTCGAAGGGCGGGAGCACATCGCTCGTTCAAAGCCTTATTTCCAATACTCCCTCCCTTTGTGCGAGCGATCCGTGGTCCTCTAAGTTTCTGCTTTATCTGAAACACAGCAAGAATCAGTTATCGAGTAAAATTAATCTCTAATTTTGTTCAAGCTCTAAATTCATTATCTTATCTCTTAGATATGCAAATGCTTCTAAAGGTAGCGGTTTTATCATGATGTCTGCCAAATTCTCTTTGGTCTTAATCCATCTGACTTTCACCTTTCCTTGATCAACACACTGCTTGATAAAATCTCCATGAGTGTCAGCCATGTTTTCTGTTTCCAGTTTCTTCTCTCTCTTCTAAGTTTTTCTTTATTTCCTCTAAGTTGTCATCAAACATTTTAAGCAAACAAGTAAAGGGCACTGAGAGTCGACGCGGTTCTTGATGCGTTGAAATATCAGATTACTGATTTATTAATTCATTGTACATTCAATCCGTACGTTTCGGCTCAGGATTGAGCCATCTTCAGCGATATAAATTATTATTTGATCAAGTTCTCCATTATACTCTAGTGAGTTTCATGATTGGAAGATCCAGAAACGATGTTAGTTTGTAAATGACTACGAGATCAAAATCTGTAAATCCCAACTGAATTATAATGATGTTGTTGTTAAAAATAAATATGATTAACTCACCAAGTAGTCAAGAGAACGAGAACATTACACAGAAAGCCATTATCAAAGAATCAAGTATAACGTTTTATCCGAAACAGCACACGATAAAGAGGTTCCGAAATAACGGTCTTGTCAAGAGAGCACACACATGGTAAATGACAATAAGATGTATGTCGCAAGTCAGATCGGTTAACATAACAAACAAGTGGAGACTCGAAACGCGTGAAAACAAAAAGACGAGATAAACAAATTTATATATGGGGTGTATAAATAATTAAAGATGAAAGTAAAAATAAAAATAAAATTAAAAATAAAATTAAAATAATAAAATTAAAATAAATAAAATTAAAATAAAATTAAAAATGAAATGACTGTCAACATATACTATTAATGGGCAAGGTTTACAATTTGTTTAATATGGATACATATGCATGATGTAAAAATTCTGTATCTGTTTGAGAGTTAAGACTATTCTTTTCAAGTTTGATGTAGGCCATTTCGGAAACTAGTCGTTTTGATAAATATCTCTCCCTGTCTAAGATCTCCACATTCTCCCAATCAAATTCATGGTTGAAGTTGTTTCTGTGTTCGTTAATTACTGTTTGCTTTGATGTATTTTTATGTTCGGAAATTCTCGTTTTTAACTGTCTCAAAGTTTGGCCGACATATGAAGCCTCACAATTTTTACATGAGATTTTATATACAACGTTCTTATTTGATTGGATTGGGAGAGTGTCTTTTTGTACTTTAATAAAGTTACGCAGTTTATTCAGACTAAAGAAAGAGAGATTAACATTCAAATCTTTGGTAACATTTTTGAATTTTTCCGAAATGTTAGAAACATATGGTATAGTGAACCACGAGCGCTTTTTGTTATCATCATTGGTAGGTGTAGGATCATCAGCCTGTCTGCGTGTACATTTGTTGAGAAGAGACTTAACTCTGGTATTAATTGTATTGAAAATAAATGATAGTGGATAGTCATTCTTTAAGAGAATATCTATTATAATTTTAATATTTTTGGAGTGGAATTTAGGGTGTGATAATAGGAATGCTCTATCTACCATGCCCATTATTGTGCCTTTTTTCTGGGAGCAAGGGTGTTGTGACATGTAGTTGAGATAGCGGCCTGAAAACGTAGGTTTGTGAAACCAGTCAAATTCCAAATAGTTATTATTTTTCATGATGGTTACGTCTAAGAAATTCAACCGGTCGCCTCCTATTTCTATAGTGAATTGTAACCTTGGATGAATAGAATTAAATAGGTTAAGCACTGTGTCAATTTCTTCGGGAGGTACGGCCATAGCTATGTCATCTACATATCTCCGGTAAAAAGGTAGATTAAACGTAAGCATTCTCAACGCCTTGTTCTCTAAATCCTGCATTACAATGTCAGCGGCAGTGGGGGACAACGGTGAGCCCATGGGGGATCCAAATTTTTGTTTGTATATAATGTTGTCAAAAGTAAAATAGGTTGAGTTTAAAATTAAGTCCAACGCTAGTAAAAATTCTTTCTTTGGGATGTTACAATTAGTTGATATCTGTGACCATCTCTCAGAGACACCCTGTATCACTAAGTCAGTGGGAATGTTAGTGAATAAAGATATTACATCTAATGAAATGAGAACGAATTCACTGTTGATATGTGTTCCCTTCAATTGTTTAACTAATTCAAAGCTATTCTCCACATAACCGGTAGGTTTGGGTAAACTCTCAGATATGATTTTATGGAGAAAAGAAGCTAATGCATACGTTGGACTGTCAATTGAGGAAACTATTATTCTAAACGGGCATCCTGTTTTATGGATTTTTGGTACCCCATAGGCTCTCGGAAGTAACCCATCACTACAATTTAATCGTTCGTAATTCCATTTGGATATGTATTTACGATTTTTCCATCTCACAAGTGTGTCCTTAACTTTTGTAGTGAGTGATTTTGTTGGATCTTTAGTAGCTATCGTATATGTGTTAGTGTCTTGTAACATTTCCGTGATTTTTTGTCTGTAGGTATTGTTATCTAAGGCTACTGTACTATTGCCTTTATCTGCTCTGGTATAAATAATATTTGGGTTATTGTTAATGAATTGTTTGGAGGATTTTATAAGTTGAGATAATTTGTTATGGTGTGTGAGTTTATTAGGAGAGAAAGAGAGAAGGTTATTAATGATGGGTATGGAGCGGTTACATTTTAAGTTTGTGACTTCCATCCTTCTTAGTACAGTTTCCTGCTGCTCTGTTGTCACACCAGATTGTCGTAGGCAAGAATGTTCTTCCAACCACGTACCTTAGTGACTTGTCTAATGATATTATTTCTTGACAGGCTTCACTCATTGCTAGATACTCTGCTTGACAAGTAGAGAGTGTAACATATGTCTGTTTATGACTTCTCCATGCTATCACATCTCCAAATAATTTGATTATATATCCTCCAGTGGATGTAGAATCAATGCAATCTCTGAAACTAGCATTTGTTAATGACTCTAACTCATCTGTTTTACCTCTAAATATTAATCCTCTATTCGCAGTTCCTCTAAGATATCTGAAGACTCTTTTCACATCTTGCCAGTCTTCTTCCGTGGGCTCTAATTGTCTTCTTGCTAAATAGTTCACTGCAAAAGCTATATCAGGTCGTGTAGCATTTGCCAGATACATTAAGCTTCCTATAGCTTCTCTATAAGGTACTCTTTTAATTTCTTCTCTACTACTCTTTTCTTCTAATTTACTCTTTTTGTTTTTATTGCTCACTCTTCTAGTGACCATAGGAGTGCTATGAGGCTTGCATTCATTCATATGAAACTTCTCTAATACGCTCTCAGTATATCGCGTCTGATGAATGTACATATATCTTTCTTCTTTGTTTCGCTCTATTGTTATTCCCAGAAAGCTCTTTGGTTCCCCAAGATCCTTTGTCTCAAATGTTTCACTCAACTTCTTTTTGATTTCTTCTAATTTCTTCTGATCATTACTTGCAACCAACATATCATCTACGTAAAGCAATACAATCACTATTTTGCCTTCTTTCCTCCACGTGAACAGGCATGGCTCATGTAGGTCGTTCTCTAATCCAAGTTTCTTAGCCTCTTCTGAAAATCTCTTATTCCATCTTTTCGGACTTATCTTCAATCCGTACAAAGCTCTATTTAATTTACACACCTTAGTCTTCTTGGTGTTTTCATCCACTTCTACTCCCTCTGGAATTTCCATATATATTTCATCTTTTTCTTCCAGAACTCCATTTAAAAATGCTGTCTTAACATCTAGCTGACTAGCGTATAGTTTATACTTATTTATTATTGCCAATATAGATCTAACCAGTGACAGTCTTGAAACGGGTGCATATGTCTCTTTTAAATCATACACGTTTCTATCTTTACAGCCTCTGATTACAAGTCTTGCTTTGAATCTGGTAGATCCATTTGCCTCTAATTTTCTTCTAAATACCCATTTTGAATCTATTATATTAGGTCGTCTTCCATCTAATTTCTCTAATGGTCTATCGACAAGTTTCCATACTTGATTAGCATACATAGATTCAAGTTCCTCTTTGACTGCAGCTTTCCAATTTTCTCTTTCGTTACTTGATATAGCTTCTTCATAAGTAACAGGCTCTCTATTCAACGATGCCACAAGACATTGATGTAATTCATCTTCATTCTCTATATTCCGTTGAATATTTTTCACGTTAGTATAATTAGCAAAGCTAACATCTTCTATTATTCTCCGCACATTAGTGTCTCCATTATCTTCTAGTTTTCTTTTAGTTTTACTTCTAGTCATTGGAGTTTCACTTTCTTTTCGTGCGACCTTCTGCTTCTGTTCGTCTAGTTGTGTTGTTTGTTTTCTCGGTCTACCTCTTTTCCTTTTCTCAGGAATCTCTAGTTTTTGTTCTCCTTTCTCCTCATCCTCTACGAATTCTTTCATCCAATTTTTATCTGAGTCTTTTTCTTCTTCTGTTTGACTGTTCTGATATACATTTTTATATGTTACTTTTTCATTAAATCTAATGTGTCGGGACTCTATAAATTTTCTTGTGCTTGGATGCCAGAGTATATATCCAGTGTCAGTATATCCTACCAACACACCTCTAATAGCTCTCTTGTCAAATTTTGACGTAGGCTTTGGTACTCTTGCATATCCAATGCATCCAAATCTCTTTATTTGCTCGAAATGACAACTTGTTTCTGATGAGAACTTCTTCAAGGGGATCTCGTACTCTATAGTCTTATGTGGAGATCTGTTGTACGCATGCACAGCAGCGTCAACTGCCAACTCCCACATGCTCTTTGGTAATCCCGAGTCGAACATATATGTTCTTACTTTCTCTTGCATCGTTCTGTTGAACCTTTCTGCAACTCCATTATGTTCCGGAGTGTACGGTGGTGCATATATGGCTTCTATCTTTTCTCTTTTTAACACTTCTTTAAAAGCACCTCCCGTAAATTTTTTGCCTTGATCTGACTTCACATAGCATAGCTTTTCTTCTTTTCCTAGTAGATTTCTGGCGGATATTAGGTATTTCTCTAGAGCCTCTCCCGATTCATCTTTCGTCTTCAAGGAGTAAGCTTTCGCTAATCTAGAATAATCGTCTATAAAGGTTATTATAAACCTCTTACGTCCTGGATAAGATGTAGGTTTTATTGGACCCATGATATCCGTATGTATCACCTGTAGTGGTCTCTGTGCTCTATTACTGTTTTCTTTAAACGGCAATTTTGCCATCTTTGCCATTATACAGACTTCACACTCTAATATGGAGTTATCGAACTTAACTTTCTCTAATCTCTTTTCTACTTTTTGTAGCTGTCTTAAATAGTTTAACGACGCATGACCTAGTCTAACATGCCATAACATCGCCTCATTTATTTTCTCTAATTTCTTTACTTTTTCAACTACTGAGCTTTCACAAATTTCTTCTATATTCTCTATTGTCTGTATATCCTCTAACTTAATGACTTGCTCGAGTTCAGCATTGTTATATTCTATATTTTCGTTCACATTTGTGAGCTCTCCTTCATTCTCCCTCCCAATCGCAAAACCAACATTATCCCTCTCATCTAATTCTCCCTCCGAAATGGATAATTCACTGCTCTGAATGTTTGTTTGCGATTGTTCAGGAAGCTCACTATGTGGAACAATTTTTGCTCTACATCTGTACACAGCACATTCTACATTATCATTTTCCTCTATATTATTATTTTTGACCTCAAATTGTATAATCCAATTTGGTTTCTCATAGATTCCTTCAAAAACTATTTTATTTGTCAGTTTATTGTAAACTTTAAATACTTTATCATCTAAATAAATACTGAACCCTGCATCAGCCAACTTTCTTAGAGATAATAGATTTTCGGATACTTCCTTTGTTGCAATTACATTTGTTAATTTAATGACTCTTTTCATTTTCATTCGTTATTAACAAAAGATCTCCTTTACCATCTATTGAAATGTCTGCAAGCTCATTTTTATTCGCGCATTTAATAACTCTATCTCTACATTTTTCAAAATTTGACAGAATAATATTCTTATTTACAATATGATCCGTAGCACCCGAATCTGCAATAAAGTTTACTAATTCCTTTGAACTATCTCTATCTTCTATTAATTTAACCATGCATAATTTACCTTCTTTAGTTTTTCTTTCATTTGCTGTTTTCGTTGGTATAGATTTCTTGGCTGGTTGTATCTTGGTTATTTTTCCTTTATCATCTACTCTTTTTGTGCTTTTCTGCACAAATCTACCCTTTTTCTTTATATTTTTATTAACGGTTTTATTTAAATACCTTTTTCCTCTAAATCTGTTCGCCTGGGCTCCGGCATTGGGACAGCTATCCCCTTTGTGGCCTCGTATTTCCTGGCAATAATAACAGAACCAGGCTCCTTGATTCTGCTAACGGACAGTCTTTTGCCATATGGCCCATTCCTGTTGCATCTATAACACTTAACTTCCTCTGCAGCAGCCCTCTGTACCCTGATTTCGGGTTTCTCTAACTTCTCTCTAGTCTCGCTCTTATTCTCTGCTTCTAACTGCATCATAAAAGACTTTATTTCATCTATGTTCATTTCTTTAAGATTAGTTTGTCTTCTAATAAATCTACATTTCTCAGCTCTGGTGCATTAATTGACACAGCCTGATAGAATGCAGATCTAATCTCTTGTTCTGCGAGAGGTACCGCATCTTCACATGATTCATATTCTCTAATTATTGAATCGAAGCGTTCGCAAAAATCACTTACTTTTTCATCTTTTCTCATTTTAATTTGATAAAGTCTAGCTCGTACCGATGCATGAGTAGCGTTTATTTCACTCTTTTTATAACCTCTTAATTTCTTCAAAATTTCTTTCGGGTCTTTTTCATGTAAAATCCTTTTATGATAATTTTCATCTAAATGATTGATTATTATATCTCTAACTAGACTTTTTCTCTTGACAACTTTTAACTCAGAAAGATTTTCAGGACTTTCAATATTCGAATCTATTACATCTAATAAATCGTTATTCATCAATTCAGATTTCAAATAATCCATCCAAAGATCAAAGTTGGATTTTTGCGTCAGCTTATATTCTCTTCTAATATGCAACCTTTGACTGTTTAATTCTACCTCTAAAGCACTCTTAATTGTCTCTAAACTTCTATTTTTCTCGGCTGAACAGACTGTTTCATCTAACTTTTTCTTTTTAGACTCTACTTCTAATTCTTTAACCGTTTGTATATTGTTTTCTACTGTACTTTGAGTATTGTGCTTATTTACCTCTAAACGTCTAATCTTCAGTCTCTCTTTCTCTTTCTCTTTCTCTTCTAAACGAAATTTTAAATTACTCTATCTCTGAATACACAAGTATATTATTTTTCTTGGTTTTTTTTTTTTTTTTTTAAAGGAAAACTCTTACCTTTATCTTTACTCATTGTTTTCTCACTACCTCTTTCTCTCTCTACCACTGTGACCACGCTGTCATCACTGTCGTAGTCAACCAGTGCATCTTGGCTTTCTTCCTCATCCATCGGAAGATTTTTCACCTCTTTTTCCATCTAAATCGGGATTTAAATGTCAATTAAACGTTAGCATTCCTCTTTTGACAAGATAAACCAACATTCATATTGACCGATAATAATTTATGATTTTGTCGTCGAGTTTTTCTCAACAACAAAACTTATTTATTGCTCACAAGACCATACAGAACGCACTGCAATTCATAATGATCTGAAAGCGAGAAACCACGCGCCTTTGCAGAGCCATCCGCACACGCACACCACTATCCCGTGCGATCTCCAGCACTGCTGAAAAGATCTATAGGATATCGGGTTGATCACGCACGCGCACGGGACTCGTACAAATTTACGCGGCCTCCCTAAACAGCGATCAAACTACACCGCACTGCAAGTCATGCCTGATCACCGACCCGATGCATGTCGATTTTGAAAATAAATTCCACACACATGCATGTATATGTATATATGTGTTATGGCGTCGCATCGATGCTATGTTTTTCCAATCGATCATGCCTCAGCGCGTGCCCGGCAACACGTCCCTCGCGCCAAAAAAAATGACTCTCACTTTTCACGATCAGACTTTCGCGCGCCAAAAAATGACTCTCGCTGTTCACGATCGGACTTGCACACGCACGTCGCTTTTCCCGCCAGCTTGTTACCAAGCGGCATATATCTATCTCTTTCTATCTCACACATCTATCTCTTTCTATCTCACACATCTATCTCTTTCTATTTCATCGTTCTCTACTTCTCTATTACGCTTTATACATCTATTCTCTAATTCTCTTGTTGCCATTCTTACCTCTATTTCTATCTCTCAAGAGGAAGGCAAAAACGTCTATCTCCTTCTAACAGCATTTATCGAACGAACGTTCTTATTAGCTGAGAATTCTCTCGTTTTGCTCGTCAGCAACGAGGAATATTATTTACTTACCCTCTAATCTTCTAGATGCTTCTATCCCTTCACCGGCATCTCACACACTTCGTACGCACTTTCGTGTTATGTTCCTCACGCAGGGGAATCGTGCCCTGGGCCCATAACCTATTGGAATATTGTCCGGGAACAGCTTGGATTGTAGTGAGACAGGCAGGGTATAAGATGTATAGAACTCTTTATTTCGCTTCTGGAACACTCTAACAATATATATAACTATATCACAGCACGTCTGAGCACGACGACACACACGGCTCGAGTGAGCTCACACAGCGGCCGCACGTACGCGTGGCGCGCCGAGGCTGGCGCCACACGGGGGCTGCCCTCTCGAAGGGCGGGAGCACATCGCTCGTTCAAAGCCTTATTTCCAATAGTTACAAAGCATTTATCATTAAAATATTTATCGCCAGTTTAGATGCATCAATCTTACAACATTTTAAATATAAAAGAATTCTATAAAAATACAATATTATTAGAAGGGGCTAATTTTGTGACTTACATTAGTCTTAACGACAGTTAAGACATATGTTTCCGTCATGTTACTATTAATATCAAATATTAGGTGCTTAAACAATTCAAATTGTTGGCAATATGTCAGCAACCTCACTACATTTGGCTATCTGGGTGTAGAATCAGAAACGAATTTATAAACGTATTTGTGTGCATGTACTTACCTCCGTTTCTGTACAAGCTTTCATAGCAGCTAACTTTTCCTTCAACAACTGGGTTTTGTCAATAATCTTCTGTTGTTTTTTAATTTTTTCGTCTTCGTCGGTTATCTCGGATGCAGAGAATAGAAGTGACGATGGCAGAACTTTTGGCCTCTCTTTTTCAATTCGACGTTGCAGATCCTCTAACGTTTCTGTAAATATAATTAATTATCACAGATTTGCATAAATAAGGGGGAAGGGAGTGGTTGCGTTAGTGGCTAAAGACATATACTGTACCTTCAACGAAAGCTATGGCTGCCTCCCGGTATTTATTGCCACACCTGACTTTATATAATTTTTCTTTCTTCAAAGGAGTCTGAAAGTGATGTATTTTGTCACTCTCGATGATTTCATATGCCGACTCTCCAGTGTATTTTATGTAGCAAAACATTACTGAAAATAATGTAATTAACAAAATAGAATGCCAATTGTAATGTGGGTTATGCTAAGTGTAAGAGTTAGGCCTGATACAATGTGAGATTTTTGCACAACAAATAAACTACAATAGGGGTACAGTTGTTGGCCACTCTACAATAACTTGCCACATCTTAAAAAATTAAAGATTATAAAGAAATACTATTAAAATGTTTTTAATTATAAATATGAAAATATTTAATACACATTTCTGCTTCAGATACAATTAATATTTAATTATTTCCTGTATATAAAATCCTAAGAGTGGAGCCAAATATTTTGCAGGTTTTTTAATGTTATAAAATTTATAATTTTTAGGTTACATTGCTCCATCAAAAAATATCAAAAGTTAAAAAGATAATTACCAAAAATTTTGAAAAATGAAATATTTCCAAAGAAAGTTTGTTTAGATAAAAAGAATGCTTATTAAACAAAATTTGTTTCTTTTATTTAATTAATATGTTCATCTTATGTTAAAAATAAAATTTTCCAAAGAAAGTTTGTTTAGTTAAAAAGAATACTTGTTAGACAAAATTTGTTTCTTTTCTTTAATTAATATGTTCATCTTATGTTAAATATGTGTAATAAAATATTCAATATAAAAAATATAATATATTGATTTAATAATTTTGATTTTTCGTGGAAAATTATTCAAGGTTCAATGACCATCTTCAATAACCAACTATTATCTGCAGTTTAACAAAGCTCATAAACTATTAAAATGTATTATATATCCATAAATTATTACATTATTCTGTTTCGTTAACTGCAACGCTTAATATCTGTAACAAAAATAATTTATTAAAGCAGAGAATAGCTGGTATGTGAAAAGTACATATTTATACCAACTATTCTCTACTTTAACAAATTATTTATGTTACAGATATTAAACGTTGAAGTTAACAAAACAAAATTATATAATAATTTATGGATATATAATACATTTTAATAGTTTATGCGCTTTGTTAAACTGATAATAGTTGGTTATTGAACCTTGTTTTGTGCTGCATTCCCTATGCCGCATAATTATCATTTTTTTATATTATGTACAAAAGTCGCATACGCGCATGCTCTGGTGACGTAAAGTGCGCGAAATAAAAGTGACTTTTGTACATATTAATTGTTAAAGTTGACGACTGTTCAGGTTATGAATAACCTGTCATACCGACGAAATGTAGCGACATGAGCATGCCCGCTCATGTCGCTACATTTCGTCGGTATTTCATAGTGCTGCCTGCTTTCATTCTAAATAATCGCGCCTTCTCTCGGTGAAATTTGTTATAATATACTTTAAAATTACCATCTCTGCCGCCGCGCCGCGCGGCTCCGTTTATATTTCAGCCGCGCGTTCTCCACCTGCCTCGCTCATCGTCGGTTGCCGCGCGTGTTCCTCACCGCGTGCATTTCTGCGGGGCAACGAGGGAACACGAGCACAGCGTCACGGAAGTCCCGTTTAACCCTCTCGAACTCTGATTTACGAAGCGCCCGACTCGATGCTTAGATACAATGTCGGCAGCACCGCTATATACCGCGAACACACACTTGTTAACCCTTTCGAGTTAACGCCCGTTAACGTAAAATGACCGCGCACTTTGGGTACGACCGCACGTGTCTCTCGCAGCGACGACGACGACGAATCGCGGTCCCGTCGGCGCCAGAGTACCGCAAACGTCACCGGTCATGGTATAGCCCGCCGGCACAATCGCACCGAAACACCGTGGAGTCACGCACAACACGCTGAACACGCACCTCGCCGCGGGGGTATGCTAATTAATTTTACATTTTTCTTTATGCAGGATTGCCGAGACGAACAGGATCGGACCGGCACGTCGCGCACACAGATCGGCGGATGACACCGAGCGCGGCCGAACAATCGCGAGTCGCGCGTCGCGGAAAACTTTCACACCGCGTACGCGTGATCCCAGCGCGCAAACATTATGATACTTTTTCTGTTCAAATTTGTACTTAAAGAATTTGAAAAACTGATATCATTTTTCCATATTATGAGTCATTTAAATTAAGAAAATCTAATATAAAATTGCTTTCTTAATTTAGGTTTTCTCATAGAAAATGTTTTGCGTGTACGCAAACATTATCCGCAATTGCGACTAGATACCGTCAGCATCCGATGCGGACAGATAGAAACAGATAGTTACCGATTGAGAGGTAATAGAAAATATGGTACACCTATAAGATAGGATCCTATGTTATCTGTATAAAAATCGCATAGATACAGATAGAATCCTATCTTATACATATACCATATTTTCTTTTACCTCTCAATCGGTAACTATCTGTTTCTATCTGTCCGCATCGGATGCTGACGGTATCTATTCGCAATTGCGGATAATGTTTGTGTACACGCAAAGCATTTTCTATGAGAAAACCTAAATTAAGAAAACAATCTTATACTCTTAGATTTTCTTAATTTAAATGACTCGTAATATGGAAAGATAATATCAGTTTTTTAAATTCTTTAAGTACGAACAGAAAATGTATTACTTTGTTTAGGTTTATCTTCAAATAATTCTATACAAAAGCCAATATATATTTATTTTTATTAACTTGTAATTAGTATTTTGCGTAAACATTTCGTGTAAAGAATTAAATTTTATATATGCTTGGATTACTCAGAAAACAAACTTTAACTCGGCGTAATTGGCGACGTAGAAATAGCCGTAAACTGACGTTGACGCACTTGAGCTCACATTTTGTACGCAAACATTATCCGCAATTGCGAATAGATATTTTCTTTCACCTCTCAATTGGTACCTATCTGTTTCTATCTGTCAGCATACGGTGCGGACAGATAGAAACAGATAGACACCGATTGAGAGGTGAAAGAAAATATGGTATATAAGATAGGATCCTACCTGTATATCTGTGCGATTTTTATACAGATAAGATAGGATCCTATCTTATTTGTATAAAAATCGTTTTTTTTTTTTGCTCTCGCTTTCTTTCTCTATAGTCGTCTCACTCTTACGTGTACGCAAACATTATCCGCAATTGCGAATAGATACCGTCAGCATCCGATGCAGACAGATAGAAACAGATAGATACCGATTGAGAGGTGAAATAAAATATGGTATATAAGATAGGATCTTATCTGTATCTATGCGATTTTTATACAGATAGGATCCTATCTTATATACCATATTTTCTTTCACCTTTCAATCGGTACCTATCTGTTTCTAACTGTCCGCATCGGATGCTGACGGTACTTATTCGCAATTGCGGATAATGTTAGCGTACACGTGAGAGTGAGACGACGATAAAGCAAGAAAGCGAGAGAGCAAGAAAAACTACAGAGAGCGAGATCGTGCGCGCGCGCGAGAGAGAGAGAGAGAGAAAGCAAATAATAAGATGCAAAAAGAAGTGCTTACCTTTTTCTGACGAATCGCGGTCCCGTCGACGCCAGAGTGCCGCAAACGTCGCCGGCCGTGGTAGCCCACCGTGGAGTCACACACAAATCGCACCTCGCCGTTAGCTAATTTCAAGGATGCACATTGTTCTCTCTGTAGTAAGGGCACGCGCGGGCACACGTACGAGCGGTTTGAACCGCGCGGTTTCGCCACGCGGTAGACCGTGCAGTGTGCACACGAGCGGTAAAGCCCGTGTCAGACTACGTGTTGCGGATTGCGGATGGAAATTCAGCTAATCACACAAAAAACAGATAGGCACATACCGATATGTGCAGATATACAGTCGTTGGTCGTTGCACGGATATATTCCCGTAGAATCACGATACACACTTTTTGTACACTACACTCTTACTGCTCAAGGCTGCGTTCAAAAATTCAACCTGGGTAACTCTAAGCTATAATTTACGTCACGTATTATAGCATTAGAATTACCTAATGCCTAGTGCGCCTAGGCGTAATTTCTGAACGCAGCCCAGGAGTCACAGGACCGGTGAGTTGAGAAACTGCGCTTCAACTAAATACATTTTTGTTCACCGGACGGCCGTCGCGAAAAAACACGACAGTCTAATAAACAAAACATTGCTTAGCAACAGCACATAAAAACAAACTAGCGTATGTTTGACGACAGATACTCACCGATACATACAGATAGAAAGTACTTTTGCAAATACGAATACTGCCATATAGCAACCAATAGCAACCGATTAAGATTATGGCCGGTATTCATAGTCGGATCTTATATTTAAGATCGTCTTAGGTGCAAATCTTAAGATGTCATGAACCAATCACAGAGCCGTATTAATGTCTTAAGACATTACTTAAGACGATCTTGAAATAATGCCGACTAATAAGGATAATCATGAGAAAAACCAATAAACACAAGACAAGATATCTTTTCACTCAATCGGAATTATCTCATAGACTCCAATAAAAAGAAATCATTGGATCATCTGATTGAATACAATGAATAGGATACTTAGAGAATGCATATAAAATCTAATAAGAACAATTTGTTACAAAATAATATGTTAAAGTCAAAATTTGTATCAGCAAATGCTTTTAATAACACTTAAAGGTATATCATAAACTTATCAGAAATGACCGATATATCCAACGTCATACTTAAAAATCTCCAAATTTGAAAATCCCGATAGAATCTTATAAATATTTTATATTGTGTCTGCAATGCCTCATTAAATATCAACTAGCAAATGCCAATTGCTGCAGACCTATCTGGAAAATCTGCTTGATTCATATTAAAAGAGTAAATTTCTATCAGAAAACTGTTTGTTTTTGTCCTTGGATTGTCAGATTCACTTTTATAAAAAATTGGTCCTTATACAGATCTGTATTTACTCATAAGACGATATAAATGTACTTTCATTATGGATAAGCTTTTGCCACTAAGATCTGATAGAAACAAATTGTGGACTTTTCGTATTAATGCGCATTCGCTTCCAAACAGTCAAGTATGTTCAAAACCTATCAATTTACAACATGTGTAAATACGTATAGAAAAATATTCAAATAGAATCGATAACTGCATATAAGTATACACAGCTGTTGATCAGTGTGTCGATGCTGTTTGGATCCAATAAATCGCACATTCGTAAATCTTAATACAATCCATCATGCACATGAAAACAATAGAATCGGATACATTCCGTAACAGATTATCCACATAGTGACCGCGTGCTCATAGGTTCCGATAAAACCAAATCAATTGTTAAAGTCTCAATTTTGTTGTACCAATAGACCAGATGGAATCTGATAGACTTTCTATCGTTATCTAAAAGTTTCTATCGGTCTTTTGCAACAGGGTACTGATCATATCCATCAATTTACAAATTAACTAATCCGGGACATCGGTGGTAGGATCACAATTCAGAAATTTGTTTCCCGAGAAAGAGTGTCCCGTGCGCGAAATGCAGCCAGGATGAGATGCAGTGCCGCAAATATCGCAAGTTATTGGTTTGGCCACTGTCGTACCGCAGCTTTTACATTGCCTTTTATCCACAGTTGATCGAGAATTTGATTGCGAAGACATAACTGTGCGAAGAGACAGTTAAGACAGACAAAATAAACAAATACGTCCGTTCTGTACGACCGACTGACTGTGACTGTGAAAATATTCAAATAAAATCGATAACTGCATATAAGTATACACAGCTGTTGATCAGTATGTCGATGCTGTTTGGATCCCATAAATCGCACATTCGTAAATCTTAATACAATCCATCATGCACATGAAAACAATAGAATCGGATACATTCCGTAACAGATTATCCACATAGTGACCGCGTGCTCATAGGTTCCAATAAATCCAAATCAATTGTCAAAGTCTCAATTTTGTTGTACCGATAGACTAGATGGAATCTGATAGACTTTCTATCGTTATCTAAAAGTTTCTATCGGTCTTTTGCAACAGGGTAAGATTTCATTACAATATCATGCTACTGTAGTAGTTCAACGGTGAAACATTTTAATGTTCATCTCTAGCATTAAAATTATCCGATAGATGGCATCTGATGGGATCTGTTTCTCGTATTTAAAATTTGACGAACAATGCTATAAGAACGGTATCAAGAAACATGGCACTCACGGTAGTATCTCGCGCCAAGTGATGTAAACCACGGTACGGCACAACTTTTGTATCAGTATTATCGTGGAGTCCACTTTTATAATAAAGTGGCACACTTTAAAAATAATAACATTTAAAAATAAAAATACGTATTACTTTCGATCTACTGTAGTGCGATAGAAGCGGGCATTAAATACAGATTACTTTCGATCTACTGTAGATTAAATGAAGCATGGATGAAATACTAGCTACTTTTGATCTACTGTAAAGCGATAGAAGCGGGAGCGATAAAGTACAGCCGATTTCGATCTATTGTAGCGTAGTATATGCTGTCGCAAAATGTGCGTCACGCTCAATCTACTATGAGGCAATACAATTAAGAAAGCGTGTTTGGATACAATTCAGATATTGTATGAGCTAACAAGCTTCCTCATCGAGAATAACATTTACCCTTCCATTGTTTATTACGACTTGCTAGCATTGAGGAACCTAGGGAGAGCGGTTGTAGCTGCTTTATAGTTTGTGGAATTTAGAATGCTACAACCGATCTACCATGCTACCTGGGAAAGAAAGCTGCAGTAAGTATTTATGCATCCATATCTTGCTTTGTTTGTATACCATTAGACCATAATATGGTAATTGTAAGTTATATATTATATAACTTACAATTAAGGCTCTTGGGTAGTCGTCGCTTCTATCCTTGTTTGATGACGTTAGAAGCGAGAAATGAGTGGAATTGACACGTTGAGAATTCTTGCGTGTCAATTCTAAATAAAAAGATATTTGCACAAAATAACACATTAGATTACTTCAGCACACTTCGTAGTTACGTAAATACTTCGTAGTTTATCCCTTTCCCTTGACAGTTAATAAACAGCCGTAAAATTATACGAAATCTGCATGGTTAGGCTTCGTATATTACATTCATTTTACGGCTGTTTATTAACTGTCAAGGGAAAGGGCTAAACCACGAAGTATTTTCAAAGTGTGCTGAAGTGATCTAATGTATTATTTTTTGCAAATATCTCTTTATTTAGAAATGACACGCAAGAATTCTCAACGTGTCAATTCCACTCATTTCTCGCTTCTGACGTCATCAAACAAGGATAGAAGCGACGACTACCCAGCAAATACATATACACACACTGGAAATGTAGATAACAAATTGTTTTTCTTTATTGTAGCATGTCTGGATTCTGCAAGAAAAAGTGCAGCAGATTCCAATTACGAAACGACTGGCGATAAAGACACATTGGGACGTGGCAAAAGGCAACATATATCAAACAATAAATACTATTCCGAAGAAGATGAATGTGATACACCTCGACCACCTAAGACTAAGAGTATGTATTACAACATTGTATTGTTATATTTTACATACAGGATATCTGACTGTTCCCGTAAGCTCGCTCGTGCACAGGTAGATGAAAGTAGCACAAAAGTTTTTAAACGAATAAGTAACACATTAACTTTTCCAGCGATTATTAACCAAATTGAGAATTTCGTGTACAGGTAGATGAAAGTAAACACAAAAGTTTTCTACTATTTTATAAATAAAGTGAACGCACATGATCATTTATCATTTATCAATCTTTTTATTTCGTAAATCAAAATATGTGGTTATTTGCAAAATAATAGAAGACTTTTGTGTACAGTTTGACTTTATCTACCTGCACAAGAACGGACGTGCAGAAGCAGTCAGACACCCTGCACATTATAAGTTATTCTCTTTATTTTGTTATTTTACTTGAAATAGAATCTAACAAACAATAAGTGTCTTTGTATCCTTCACTTTACTGATATATACATACATCCCAGTGATAACAGCCTAGTCAAAATGATGTCAATATGACGTCAAAACCTTCGTTTATCATCACTTTCTCTGTTCTATATGGGCGTGTACCTCAAAACTTAGTGAAAATTACAAAAGTGAGCGAGTTTACTAGAATATTTATAATTTCATTGGTTAACATCTGGTGAATTCGCTCACATTTGTATAATTTTTACTAAGTTTTGAAATACACAATAAACATATTTTAATTCATTGATTAATTCTTATATGTGTATATGTGATTTTGTATCCATTTTTTTCCCCAAATGACAGTTAATACACCTTGTACTAAAACAAATGATGAAGCGATGTCACAACATAACGCTAATGTGCAAGAAAGCGATAGTATTTCATTATTGGAATTAGATTCCGATACGGAAAGTTATTCATTAGATGCATATACATTTTTGTCCAAAAATACCGACGAAAATAATCAGCCAAAATGTACATCGATATTATTCTCTCTAAGGAAGAGACCGAAACAATCTCGACTTGCATTTTATCCAGTCAAGAATAATGAAAAGATGGTACTGTCCTCAAGTGTAGACAAACATAAGGCAGCTAATATATTGCATAGTGTAGAACAGAATTTTATTCAAGATGTTTCTATAGCAAATGCTACTGTTACTGAAAATAGTTCTACAACACTAGTGAACAACACTAGTGAAATTTCCGAAGATGTGATCTATCCTAGTCCTACGAAAAGTCCTACCCTTGCGTCTAAAGTCAAACAGTATTTAAAACTCAAGAGGAAAATGCCTGTAAAACGTATAGAATTTGAATTATGTCCTTCGCCTGAACATACTTCTACGCAAATGGAAAATGTTAATACATTGAAAGATAAAGTTAACATAAGTTATCTTTCACCAATGAAAATGCATAACAAGACCGATATTTAAATTAAAAAATCTATTAAAGCTCGAAATGAAGATCAATTATTAATAAATAAAGAGCAAAACAATAACTTTGTTAGAGATTCAATTTTACCGCCTTCTAAATTAGTGTCCATTCCTCACTAGACGAATCCTATTGGTTATAGATGGCGTCTTATCTGCGCTCTGTGCGCTTGCTTTTGTACTCCTTTTCAACATATATATACGATTACTGATTTCCGTTTCCGTTGATAAATTACAGACGCCCCTTTTTGCTTTGCGTTACTATTCATTGGACATTATATTCATTACGTTTGTAAATCCAGAATAAAGAAGCATACCTGGAGATCCGTGTCCGATTATTTCCAATAGGTTATGGGCCCAGGACACATAGAAAACTGAGTCACTGCCGTTAGAAGTTAGATACAAACGTGATCGAACAATCTACGGGATTTCACACTGAGACGGTACGATAACCAAAAACTTAGTGCCGAGCTGCATTACTCGAGAAGCATCGCGCAAGTCACAGTTTTGTACGTATCGAAGGGCAACATGTCGTACAACGTTATTAATTCCACTCGCCTCGAGTTGCTTTCCAGGAACAATTACGACACGTGGAGAATTCAAGCAGAGGCCCTGTTAATAAAGAACGATACATGGGGATACGTCTCAGGAGAAAAGCCAAAACCTGTCGTCTCAACGGAACCGGCTACACGAGCAGCTTCGCAAGCAGCATACGATTCATGGATCATAGAAGATCGTAAGGCCAAATCAGATTTCATTTTGTCCATTAACCCGACGGAGCTCAAACAAATCCGAGGTTGCGAGAATTCCAAGGATCTCTGGGACAAATTAGAGTCGATTTATGCATCGAAAGGACCCGCACGTGAGGCAACCCTTTTAAAACGTCTCATGTTACATAAAATGCCTGATGGTGGTGACGTAAAAGACCATCTGAATGATCTGTTCGACGCAGTTGATAAATTACAGGCGATGAACGTAGAAATAAATGGCGATATGCTTGCAATTATTATATTGTAATATATAGTCTTCCTAGTAGCTTTGATACATTTAGATGTGCAATAGAGTCACGCGACGATTTGCCTGATGCTGAAACATTAAAGATTAAAATAATTGAAGAAAGCGAAGCACGAAAACAAAAATCTCCCGACGATGGATCCGGCGCCTTGTTTGTGAAGCATCAGAGTCAGCAACAATCTAGCGTCTCGAAAAGTAAGCCAGCAAACAGCAGCAAGAACACATCACAGTCCACGCATGTACGGATAAGGTGCAATTATTGCAAGAAGCTCGGACATAAGGCTGCGAACTGTTTCTCTAAGAAGACCAATACAAGTCAAAAGTCAAGCCATGCAACCGAAACGACGCTCCTGGTAAACAACGATAAGATATCAAGGAACTGGTGTCTGGACAGCGGCTGTACCTCGCACCTGTGCGGCGACAAGGAACTCTTCGTGAACACCACAAATATTTCCAGTGGACTAAAACTCGCAAATAATACGACCACTAAGATCGAGGCAATGGGAGACATCAAGATCACAGCCTCAGTTGATGACGAGGAGATGAATATAAGACTGAAGGATACGCTATATGTCCCCGACCTGAGGACTAACCTTCTGTCTGTAGCTAAAATAGTTGACAACCAACACCAAGTTCTATTTACCAAGGACTGTGCCATCGTTCAGGATCTTCAAGGTAACGCTAAAATGGTAGCCAAACGTATAAAGGATTTTTTTTATCTCCAGAAAAGCTCCCTTTCAGAGGCGTGCGTAGCAGTCAAGGATGAACGATCACAAATTATGACGTGGCACGAGCGATTAGGACATTTCAACGTGAAGGACGTGAATTCTATGTGGAAATCCAATGCTGCCAATGGCATAAAACTCAGCGTTACTTCACCCACGATTGACTGTAAAATATGCGCTGCAGGAAAACTGTCGAGTTCTCTATTTCCGGTTAGGAGTCAAAGAGCTTCAGGTACACTGGACGTAATACACACGGATGTATGTGGACCCATGCGCACCGAATCGGAGGGCGGTGCACGCTACTTCGATACTTTCATAGATGAGCATACCCGCTGGTGCGAAGTGTACTTTATGCGAAACAAGGGAGAGGTCGCTGAAAAGTTCAAGGAATTCATGAAGCTAGCCGAGAACCAAACTGGAGCAAAGATCCAGGCAGTTCAATCTGATAACGGCAAGCAGTATTGCAACTCCACTCTAGATAACTTGTTCAAGGAACACGGAATTTGTCGTCGTCTAACAGTAACTCACACACCTGAGCAAAACGGTGTTGCTAAGCGCAAAAACCGAACTCTAGTCGAAGCAGCACGATGCATGATGATTCAATCCGGACTTCCACCTTCATTTTGGGCCGAAGCCATTGCAACTGCAAATAATGTTAGAAACCGCTGCATCACCAAAAGCCTGGACTCTGGAACCCCGTTCGAAAAATGGACAGGCAGACGCCCAAACATTAGTCATCTGCGGACATTTGGATGCAAGGCGTTCATTCTGGACAAGTCTCCAAATAAAGGCAAGTTTGATGTTCGCGGTTTAGAAGGTATCTTCGTTGGATACTCTGAAGTATCAAAAGCTTACAGAGTGTGGAATCCAAAGGACCGAAAAATCCACATCTCTAGAGACGTTAAATTCTTCAACAAATTTAACTTGAAGAAATCGTGTGAAGACATAATCACCGAGGAAATGAAGAATGGTCGGTACAAAGTAATGGATAATCTTAAAGCGGTCGAGGAGCCATGCGAAGCGGCGGTTGGACCCAACAGCCATAATCCGATGGAAATGCAACCCGGAAGTGATCAGACCATTGAAGATAATATCCAGGTTGACGCAGAGGATGAAAACAGAACCATAACGCTCGCTAGACGAGGACCAGGACGGCCGAAGGGAGCGACGAATAAAAAGCCCGACCCTCCAAGCAAGGAATACCACTTGAGAAGCAGACAACGAGAAGTGTCACCACCTGTAGTTATCGAGTCATCGAGTCAGACGAGGACCTTGAGTGGCACGATTCCATGTACGCTTTATTTGCAGGTGAAATATCCATTTCTGAGGCTATTGCAGGTCCAGATGCTGCGGAGTGGAAGGATGCTATTTATGATGAAGTTAAAAGCCTCGTAGCCAATGATACGTGGAAACTTGTAGAAAGACCCAAAGATGGCAATGTCGTTGGTTGCAGAACGATTCTGAGGAATAAGTACGGAGCAGATGGAAAGTTAGAGAGAAAGAAGGCAAGAGTTGTCGCAAAAGGGATCTCACAACGCCCTGGAATCGACTTTCAAGATACTTTCGCTCCTGTAGCAAGACTCGGATCATTTAGGCTGTTAATCGCTTTATCGGCTGAGCTTGGAATGTCAATGTCACAATTGGATATTACTGCGGCATACTTAAACGGCGACATGGACACCGTAGTTTACATGGAACCACCGGAGCATCTAGAAGAAATGCTAGAGAGGATCACGCAAGACGAGTCAGCAGGACATCTACGAAATAAAGCCGAAACTATGCTGTTGCAACTTCGTCAAAAACACAAGGTCTATCACCTCAAGAAGGCGTTATACGGACTACGTCAAGCCGGACGCCAGACGCCAGTGGCACTTAAAACTTCGTAAGGCACTAAAGGATGCTGGACTTAATCCTACATATGCGGACCCTTGCGTCTACACAAACCATGACAGAACCATCTTCCTTCTTGTTTATGTCGATGATATACTAATCGCTTCGAGAGATTATAAGGCAGTCAAAAACATCATCAAGTTACTGAAAAGCCGATTTGCCATTAAGGACCTCGGGGAAGCTAGGTATTGTTTAGGAATAGAGATCATCAAAGACAAGGAGAGTTTTCGTCTTTCCCAGGCTGGTTATATCAATGATCTACTACTCAAATTTGGAATGGCAGACTTCAAGACGTCAAGTACTCCATTGGACAGTAGCATCAAGTTGACTGCAGAAGATCCGGAAGGCTGTGACGACTCGGTTCCATACAGGGAACTGGTGGGCAGTTTGATGTACCTGGTCATGGGTACCAGGCCTGCCATCGCTCACGCGGTTAGCGTATTGAGCCAATTTAACTCTCATCACGAGAAGAAACATTGGACAGCGGCTACGCATGTGCTTAGATATCTGAAGAACACCATTAATATGACACTATGTTTCAGACCCACAAACAAAGGTCTCACTGGATACGTGGACGCGGATTGGGGAAATTGTACAATAGACAGACGTTCATACACTGGAATGGTCTTCATTCTCGCTGGAGGTGCCATTTCCTGGGAATCCCGGAAACAGAGGACAGTCGCCCTCTCTTCGACCGAGGCTGAATACATGGGGTTGACTGACACGGCCAAGGAAGCTGTCTACCTCATCAACTTTCTAAAGGAGCTAGGCTTGGAGAGACTAACAGATGTCGCTTTGTATAACGACAATCAGGGTGCTAGGGAATTGGCGCACAACCCCGTCTACCACGGAAGATCCAAACACATTGACATACGTCAACATTTTATTCGAGAAGTATTGAACAACCAACCTGTAAAACTCTAATACTTACCAACAGAAGAAATGGTGGCGGATGTACTTACCAAGGGACTGCTAAGAAGAAAACACGAATTTTGTGCACACGGACTTGGATTGAAGAATGTTAATAGCGAAGACTGTAAAATTGAGGGAGAGTGTTAGAGATTCAATTTTACAGCCTTTCTAAATTAGTGTCCATTCCTCACTAGACGAATCCTATTGGTTTTAGATGGCGTCTTATCTGCGCTCTGTGCGCTTGCTTTTGTACTCCTTTTCAACATATATATACGATTACTGATTTCCGTTTCTGTTGATAAATTACAGACGCCCCTTTTTGCTTTACGTTACTATTCATTGGACATTATATTCATTACGTTTGTAAATCCAGAATAAAGAAGCATACCAGGAGATCCGTGTCCGATTATTTCCAATAAACTTAGTACTTATTCGAAATATAAATGATTTTGCCTGCGAAGACGAAACTTTTTATCTACCTGCAGAACAAACTGCAGATAGAAATGAAATGGATAATTTCAATTTGGATGACACAGAAAACAAGCCGCCTGAGAAAAAGATGTTATTGGATAAGTTCAATGTGTAAATATCACTTCATAATTGTGGTAATGTAAGTTGCTTTTATATATGTAATGAAAACATTATTTACAGATGGTCGAAAAGAAAGAACATTTCAGAGCAGCTTAACATGCGATGTAAAGCTGACAGGGCAAAGTTAAAGGGCTGGGATTGCTGGGAATGCAGAGAAGTAATGCAATATTAACAGTATAGTTATATGATATATAAATAAATAAAAAATATAAATAAATAAATATAAATAAAATAATAAATATAAATAAATAAATATAAATATAAATAAATTTAAATAAATAAACAAATATTTTTTCATAAAAAAGTAATTTATAATATTTTATTTTTAGTATTATAAACAATTGTCGTTGTCAGAAGAATTACAAAAACGGAAGAATCAATGCTCGCGACATCGATACAAATATGAGCGACCAAATACACCAGAGGGTATAATATTTTATTTTATTACTACTTTTTTATGTTATACAGGGTGATTCAGGACCTCTGCAACAAACTGTGAGGAACGATAAGTCTCGCAGAAAGGATCATTTTTTGTCAAGCAACCTCTGACGCGTCGTTTAGGAGCTACGTGACCGCACAGACAGGTCTTTGGTGGCATGTATTACAATTATAAGAATTCTATTTGCCTATTTTTTTCAATTACACTTGCAGACAGTTTATATGTATAATAAAAAATGTTGAAAGTGTCTATCCTAAACCTGATTGCATTCTGCGCTACAGAATGCAATACCAATGCAACAACGAAGATTGGCAGCAAGAGGCCAACTGTGACGCAGAATGTAATCAGGTTCAAGGTAGACACTTTAAACACATTCCGTAAACCGTCTGCAAGTGTACATAAAAAAAAATACATAGAATTTATCTTATAATTGTAATACATGTTACCTAAGACCTGTCTGTGCGATTGCGTAGCTCCTCAACGACGCGTTAAAGAACATGGGTTGATGAACAAAAAATGATCCTTTCTGCAAGACCTATCGTTCCTCAGAGTTTGTTGCAGAGGTCCTGAATCGCTCTGTATATAATAAATATACTCTTTTTAAAGGTTTTTGGGATCCGGAGTTTCCTGACACATTATCAAGCACATATTGACAGATATACTATCATGGTATGGAACGTTATCATTCTCGTTCATATCATTCCAAAATAATGTTTTCACTGGGATATACAGGGTGGGGCAATAACTATTACCACCTTAAATATCTTCGAATATATAAGGCCCAGAGAAAAATTAGTGTAACCAAAATTGTACGGTACGAAGGTCGCTATCATATAGCGATAATAATTTTTGTCCAGGTGGAGGCGCTTCGGAGATATCAAAGTCATCTTCATTTTTTTAAATCAATTCGGTACATATTTTCCATAATATGATAGAAGAGCTGAAAGCAAGTTCAGAACTCATGACACAAGAACATTGAACAAGATTTAAAGTGAAGAAAAAACGATTAAAAAATACATTTTAGTATTGAATGAAATTTTTGTTTAAAAAAGATGTTCCAAGTAACGTTTTATCAGTATGTTTATCGGTATGTTTTGGTTTTTGACATTGCTTATAAATGAGGATCCTATCAACTTGTTTTTCAAACGGATACATCATGCACGATTGTCTGACTTTTATTTTTTTTTTATTTTAATCTTATTTCAATCCATTTTCATGTCTAGTTTATCCTGGGAACTTGCGCAGATGTCTTTCAGTAGTGGAAATAAGTACTCACGTATTATCACTTCAATAAAAACAAACATACTCTTTGAAGGACATCTTAATAAGTTCACCGTAGTGAATAAAGTAAACATAACAAGATTAGTATCGGCAAATCAGTCAATCGTGCAAGATGTATCCATTTGAAGAACAAGTTGACATAATTTTCATTTATGGGGAATGTCAACAAAATTCAGTGCGAGCGAAAAATTTATATGCTAAACGATATCCTAATCGCATTCAGCCTTCGCGTAAAACATTTAAAAATGTGTGCGATAAACTTAAACAAACCGGTAGTTTAAATACTCGTAAAAGTGAACGTGAAAAACAAGTAACCCATGAAGGGAATGAAATTGGTGTCCTTGTCATGGTTGCTCGAAATCCTCACGTTAGTTCGCGAACAATTGAACGAGAATCTGGTATTAGTCGGAGGAGCGTACTCCGCATTTTGCATTGTCACAAATTCCATCCACACCATCTTAGCATTCACCAAGGATTACATGGAATGGACTTTGTGAATCGTGTTAGATTTTGTCAATGGGCTCAACATCAGATTCGAAACAATGATTCATTTTTTGATACCGTGTTATTCACTGATGAGGCAACATTTACTAATCACGGGAATGTTAATTTGCGTAACATGCATTTCTGGGCAGTGGAAAATCTTCATTGGCTGCGGCAGGTCGAACATCAGAGACAATGGTCTTTAAATGTATAGTGCGGTATCATAGGTGACAAAATTATTGGTCCTTATTTTTTTGACGGACATTTAAATGGCAATAGCTACGCTAATTTTCTTGAGCATACATTAGGTCCTTTGTTAGAAGATTTGCCTTTAATTATACGACGAACAATGTGGTACCAGCACGATGGATGCCCAGCTCATTTTTCATTAATTGCGAGAAATAAACTGAATGAAAAATTCACAAATCGCTGGATTGGACGTGGGGGTCGTGTAGTGTGGCCAGCTCGTTCGCCAGACTTGACACCACTGGATTTCTTTTTATGGGGAACCCTAAAGGACATGGTCTACAAAGAAGAACCAACTACACCTCAAGACATGCAACAACGGATTATTACAGCCTGTGCATCAATAACGCCCGACGTTATTAAAAGATCAAGCCAATCAGTGATCGAAAGAATCCAGTGTTGCATCGATAATGATGGCCATCACTTCAAACATCTTCTTTAAACGTAAATTTTATTCAATACAAAAATGTATTTTTTAATCGTTTTTTCTTTACTTTAAATCTTGTTCAATAATTTTGTGTCATGAGTTCTGAACTTGTTTTCAGCTCCTCTATCATATTATGGAAAAGAAATGTACCGAATCAATTTAAAAAAATGAAGATGACCTTGATATCTCCGAAGCGCCTCCACCTGGACAAAAATTATTATTGCTATATGATAGCCACCTTCGTACCGTACAATTTTGGTTACACTAATTTTTATCTGGGCCTTATTGTAGATTCGAAGATATTTAAGGTGGTAATAGTTATTGCCCCACCCTGTATATATGTATAATTAAAATGTTTGATATGTATTTATTAATAGCTATAAAACTCTTTTGAGATATTAAACATTAGTAAACGCTAATAATAAATAAAACGGCCAATCTACGAGCAATAAAAGGTTATTATTTAAAAAAGAAACACGTATAAAAGTGTTTACAGTGAATGTCAGTGAGTCGCGCCGCCCTTGCCTAGGCCTACCTCCTGTACATGTGATAAGGTAATTATTTACTTTAATAACTCGTAGTTCCGGGTATACTGCTTATAAATTTTACTGGTTTTATTTTTAAAAAATTAAAAACATTTTTAAAATTTTTAAAATTTAAAAAAATAGTAACTCAAAACCTAAGCTTCGGGGAAATTTTTTGTAGAGGAAAAATCGTCTTAGAATCGCGTCAAGAATGTGAGATTTTCGGGACAATATACTTATTCTGAATCACCCTGTATAACATTATTCGTTGCATTGTAGAATACCTGAAAGAAGTAATACGCAAGCAAGCAACGTCTAATTTAATGTTGAAAGACGTGAAACAACGGATAACCAATGTAGAAGAAGTTTTGAGGATCCGCGGCGGCCCTGTTTCAACAAACCGTAACGATAGTCTTATCACAGAAATTTTATCAATGCAAACGGTTGAAGCCATACGAGACTTTGATTCACTTTTGCGCGATACTGATGAAGCAGTTACACAATTTGTAAGTTTTTACATAAATTTGTTAATTGTATAATAGATTTTTATTGCAGGTACTAAATCCTAAATTATTTTAATAATCTTATCTTTGTATTGCACATAAGTATTTTATGGTACCACATGTGCAAAATTTTTATATATGACTTTTTCTACGCGTATAACATACAAATATTATTAAGCTATCTAAGATCCAAGCTTGGCTCTTTCCTTCATCTATTGATTGTATATCTTAACGGTCTTAATATATATTAATTGTGTATTTTTCTATATTTTTCTATTTTTCTATATTACTCTAATACCGGTATATAAATAGCTCGGATCTATTTCTTCTCAGTGTGTTGTTATCATAATAAAGTTTTCTAATTGTTTATTTTTTTTAGAGAGATTTGCTGTTAAGGATAGGAGGGAATAATCCTAGAGACAATGTTCATCGCATTTTCCCCAAAATCTTCACAAACGAGTGTGCGATGAAGTGCTCCTGGAAAGGCATTCGCAAAAATTTTAAAGTCTCGGACTTGTATTTTATTAAAATTATGAGAAGTATGTTTTGTACATATTATGTTATTAAACACGCATCTGTTAACCGAAATATTTTTTACATTGTTTTGCTAATTTTATATTATCTTTTTTCAGGACAAATAACTTTACAACACTTTGACAGAGGCTGAATTTGATAATATAGTGGCGGAATGGCTACGTTTCGCGAAACAAAGAAAGCAGAGAGGAGAGAAAGAAAAACACATCGAACAGAGACAAACTAATGAAGAAGATAAATAACTTCTTCTAAGAAGCAAAGGTTATTATTTGGCTTTCAATTTTTCTATCTTAATTGTCATTTTCAGTTTTTATTTGATAATATTGTACGTAAATACATTGTACATACATACATACATATGTATGTGTACATGTATCTTAATTGTCATTTTTAGTTTTTGCTCGAATATTGTCAGATTTTACTTCTTTTCATGTTTGTTTTCTACGTAGAAAAAGAAATGTACAACTTAGTCTATAAGAAAGATGTATGACTGCGTCTTTTATTGCAATTCTGGTTGCAGGTGATATTAATAATATACATATATGTACGTAAATACGTTGTATTACACACATCCAAACACACACACATGTTGTATGTACGTACGTATACAGGGTGTCCCGAAATTCGCGAATCAAAATACCACAGCAATAAAGTTCTCGAAAAATTAAATTTAAAACGTATTTGCCACTTTTTTGTTCCGATCAGTATTTTCTGAGGTAAAAAAGGTTTAAACGTGGCCAATTACAGATTACGATTAAACGGAAACCTGTCCGTGAGTCACGCGTCAATAGTGTTAGTGACCGCGTACTTCACGCTCTCACAGGCATTAGACAAAAGATTGTTTGCGTGACGTTCGTATAATACCGCGTGTTGCGTATAATATTTGTTGCGAATTAGACGATGCTGGTAATAAATACACGTAATGGGTAAAATAAATTTATAATTTATCAGAATTATATCGCTACTACAGCCTTCCACATCTTTACCTTCCTTGTTTAGATCTTTTATAACTTCTGAGCTCCAGCCATTGTTATTATAAAAACTTTCTCGTTCCGAATTATATAAGTCCTTTTTCTTTCCCGCCATTTTGTCCTTTTCCTCCCAACGTGCCTTAACTAGACTTCCGTCTTTTTTCTCTCTACTTCTTTGCTCGTACCTTAACGCTCTTATACCCCACCCAATTTTTAGTTTCTCTAATCCTAATTCCCTTAATATCACATACCTCGGTGTGCAAAAATCTAGCCTAAAAACCCACCTTACATAATCCATCATGATTTTTTCCAACTCCTTCTTTTCACTCCACCCCCATATCTCTACACCGTATCCCATTACGCTTTTCACCAGGTACTTAAAAAGCGTCCATCTCCTGCAAAAATCATCCTTGCATAAATTTTCTCCTAGGCCCCAAACCCTATTTGCAGCAATCCTTCCTTTCCTGTTCAGATCTTTTATATGGTCGACATAATTACCCTTCCTATTAAACGTGAATCCCAGATATTTGAAATTTTCCACCTCCTCAATTATTCCATTGTCCCATTTCCATGCCTTCCTTTCTTTCCTGCCTTTACCGTTAAAAACCATCACTTTTGTCTTTTCTGTACTCAATTCCAGTTTCCTTTCCTTTAAAAATTTTTTCAGCACACTCATCATATCTAATAAGGCCTCTCTATTTTTCGCTACCAATACCATGTCATCCGCATATGCTAATGACCACACTCTTACTCCTCCTAATTCTACGCCTCCTATGCCACGCTTTTCTAACGCTTTGTCTATATCCGCGATGTATAAGTTGAACAGGGCGGGACTCATCACACAGCCTTGCCTTACACCTTTCTTCGTCTTGAAGCTCCTCGTGAACCCGTCCTTTGTCCTGATTGTCATCTCCGTCTCCTTGTAAATTTCCTTTATCCTATTTATTAAACTTCGCTCCACCCCTTTCTCTTCCATTGTCTTCCATAAGATTCTTCTGTCCACGTTATCGAATGCTGCCTTCAGGTCCACAAATAATGCGAAGATCTTGTCCTTCCCAGTCTCCATACCTTCCTTCCTCTCCCTTTGCGCTATATGGTTCAAAATGAATACATTATCTATCGTGGACCTCCCTTTTCTGAAGCCGGCTTGGCTGTCAGGTATCAACCCTTTCTTCTCCATTGTTTCTTCTAATCTGCTCCTTAGTATTTCCGCATATATTTTATATGCAGTGCACAGCAGCGAGATCCCCCTGTAGTTCTCCGTTCTTTCTTTGTCCCCCCTTTTATATAAGGGTACGACTATGCTCGTTCGCCATTCGGTCGGAATTTTACCTTCCTTCCAAATCAGCTTCAGCAGTTTGGTTAGGCCTCTTCTTACTGCTGTGCCACCATACCACCATGCTTCCGTTGGGATTCCATCGATACCCGCAGCTTTGCCTAACTTCATGTTCCTGACTGCCCTCACTATCTCCTCATCTTGTAACTCCCTTTCTATATCTTGAACTTGTTCCTCGTTCATTCCTTGTGTCCCGGTGTCCCGTTCTTCCAACGCCTCTGCCCCTACTCCCATTTCGGTGCCTCCTAACAGCTCCATGAAGTATCTTCTCCAATCCTCTTTCTGGATGTTATTCTCTTTCCATTCTTTCTTCGCCTATTTATGTAGTTCCATACTTTCTTCTCATCTTTCAGATTTCTTAATTCCTCTTCCTCCGACTCTCTCTTATCCTTTCTTTTCTTCTCTAACCACTCCTTGAGGCATTTCTTTCCTTCCAGGTACTCTTCCTTGTTCCCTTTTCCGCTCCTCCATCTTATGTACTTCCTTTTCACCTCCCTCTTTTTTCTGGTGCAACTCCTGTCCCACCAGTCCTTGTGCCCTATTTTCTCCCTCTTCTTTATCTTGGCTTTTTCATACACCAGAGCCCCAAGGATCCCGTCTTTAATTTCCTTCCATTTCCTATCCACCGATTCCATTTCCTGCTCCTCATTCTCGTCCCATACCTCCGTCCTCTCCTCGTATAATCTCCTCGCCTCCTCGTTCCAGCATATGGTCTTCTTCGTCATATTCTGTTCCTCCTCTTCTTCTTCTGTCCGCCCCTCCAATTGTCTCCTCTTCTCCTCTTCCTCCAGTAGCAAGGTCAAAGGCAAATGATCCGAGTCCACCCTGTCCCCTATTCTAAGTTCCAACACTCGCTCCTGCATGCTATCGTTCACAATTGCATAATCGATTACTGAACATCCTCTCGCACCCACATACGTAAATTCCCCTTCCCAGTCCCCCTCTGTACAACCATTCAAAAAATACCATCCTTTTTCATTTATCATGTCCGCGAACCTCCTACCTCCATCCCCTATCACTTTATCTTTACTCTCCCTCTCAGAGTCAAACTCATTTTCCCCGCCCCCTCCTAAGCTACCTATTCTAATATTAAAATCACCTCCGATAATAATATCTTCTCCTTCGCATCCTTCACATTGCTCTGTTATTTTTGCTATTATTTCTTTTACATCTCTCTTAGCTCCCGCATTATACACTGTAAAGATATTTAGACCTTTTTCCTCTTTTACTATTCTCGTTCGCGCAATTCTTTCTGAAATCATTATACTTTCATTTTCCTCCACATCCGCTCCCCAATCTTTTCTAATGCCTATTAGTAGCCCTCCCTTCGCCCTACCCCTCTTTCTCTCTCTTACAGCGCTAATGTTTTCTCAATTGTGCGTTTCCGGCAATCTACCCTTAATTCTATCCCATCCCTTACCCTCTAACCATGTTTCGCATAATCCTATATAATCAAAACCTACTATGTAGTTCCAAAAATCCTTATCTTGTCTCTCAATACCTGCTACATTCCAAAAGATTAACCTTCTCTTATTTTCTTTCCTCAGCTGATTCACTTTTCCAACCTTCGTTCGTATTTCATGCTCGTTGTCCTCCTGAATGCTCTGTCTTTCTGGTTCCGTCCTCCTAACTTGGCGTTCATCTAGAAATTTTTCTTTTCTCTTAGCTCTCCTGCTTCCTCGCTCCATACAAACTGCCTTCCTCCTATATTTATTTTCTTATATCCTACTTTGACTATCTTTCCACTTTCTTTCTCTACTCTTGCGCGCTCCCTTATTTTTCTCTGCACCTCTCTCTCAGCCTTCGTCATATCATGGTCAATGTATACTTTGCTTATGTGATTGTTCTTCAATTTCCTCTTCTCTTTCATAATCTTCTCTTTGCTATCCCAGTCCGCCATTTCTATTATTACCATTTCTCTTCCTTCTATTCCCGCAATTTGTATACTCTTTACCTCCTCTTTTATCTCAAATTCTTGCTCTAGAAATTCTCTGGCTACCTCTTTTATACTTCTCGTTTTTGTATTTGTGTTCAAACCCCTTATTACTATCCTGTTTCTCCTTTCTTTTTTCTCTTTTTCTTCTATCATCCTTTTCAATCTTCTAACCTCTTGTCCAATTTCGTCCTTCGCTTCGCCCCTTACATCTCGTGTCTCTTTATTTCCTTTGTTTTTGGTTACTAAATCAGCTACTTTCTCCACTATTTCTTCTATATTTACTTCTTTAGCAACACCAGTCTCACATCTCCGTCTCTCCATCTCCCTCATTCTCTCCTCCATCTCAATCATCTTCCTCTCCATACTTTCCACTCTCCGCTCCCATTTATCTTTTAAATCCTTTATTTCATTTCTTAAACCTACCATTTCTTCTTTAATTTCCCTCACACCAACCATCTCCACTTTGAGCTCCTTCAACATCCCCATCAGCGTTCCTTCTTCATTCGTCCCCCTCTCCTCCTCCGCCTGCTTCAAACTTGGTGGTGTTTTTTCCATTTTATTGCTCTTCTTAAACATTTCGTCCGCCCGTTTCTCTCTCTCTTCTCGTTTCCTCTTGTTATGTTATTTCTCCTTCTCCTTATCTCCGCCGCGCATGTAATCTAATATACTCAGCGAATCGGCTCTTTCCCTTCCTCGCAGTTCCCCCACGGCCCTCCCTTTGCCTAGGCTTTGTGCCTCGCTTGACATGTAAACGGCGCTTAAGCGCTACTGCCCAGAACCTCCCTCCTTCGCCGCCGCGCGTCACCACCCGTCCCACCGATTCGACTTCCAATCTACCTCCGTATAATAACCGTGCCTGCCGCGTTTCGTTACCTTATCTTCTACCTAACCTATTCTAGTACACCCTTATTTTAATACTTGCTTTTTCGCCTTCCTACCGCTTTGCGCGTCTTCCCTTCAATTACGCCGCTTCCACCTCTCGCAACTCGTCCTCTCAACCCCTTCGCACTCAGAAAGCTATCTCCTACTCTAAATTTCCGCTATATTTATCGCAATCGCACGCTCTCCGACACTCACTCATCCACAACCACTAACCAAGTCCCTTTACAATAATTCTAATCTTTTTAATTTTATACATCTATTCCTTTATTCTCTTTACTCTTTAATTATATTGAAATATTTATTGATTATTTCCTTCTTATCATTTATTCATTCATTCATCACATACGAGTCATTAGTTCTTTACAATAATTCTAATCTTTTTAATTTTAATAATGACAAGGCAAATGAGAGCCAGAAACGCCGATCTTAAAACGACAATTTGAACATTCTGTTGGTCAATGGTTATCCCTTAGAATTCATTTTCAAGCACGTAAGAACCAGGCTTTTTAAATTAATTGATGAGCAGCAGAGAACGGGGGTGATGGATTCTCACGTTTCCGAATTAAAGAATGGAGAGGGAGATCGTTTCTTTGTTATCCCTTACATTGACAAGATTTCCAATGGCTTATGCAACACGATAAAAAAATTTAACCTCCGCACAGCCTATGTGGGTTTGAATATACTCAACCGTATAATCAAACCACACAAAGACTTATTATCCGATAATGCACAAAGTGGAGTTGTATATAAAATCTGTTGCCAAGATTGCAATGCTTCGTACGTCGGCCAAACAAAAAGGCAATTGGGAACTCGCATGAAGGAACATATCAGTCAGCTTGGTGGAAAAGGGATGGAATTGTCCGTGGTGTCCCAGCACCGCCTGGAGGGACATGAATTTGATTGGGGCGGGGCCATAATTCTGGACAGGGAGAGATCTTATATTAGTAGAAGCATCTCGGAGATGTTTCATATTAAGCGCCAAATTAATGGCATTAATTTGCAAACGGACACGGTGGGGTTAAGCGGGAGCTATTTACCGATCATCGAGAGACTTTCTCATATGTAATTATGCCCTCTATTGTTTTTGTATTCTTCAGGCGTTGGACGGTATGGGGATGTTTCATGATCTTTATTATTAGAAGTTTGGCGCTTGTGCCGTAAGGACACACGTTATTTTTCTGCGAAATAAGTGTCAATCAGCCTCTGTATGACGATGTCCGTTATGTGTATTCGATGTGACTGTCAGGTAACACTGCATTATTACTCGGTGTACGGTTTAGAATTTAATTTCTTGTTAATTTTAAAATTTATATTTTTTTTTTCCTTTCCTCTTTTTATTGAAGGCAACAGTCACATCGTGTATCGACATCTTAATTTGTTTGCGAACTGACTGACGGAACTCGACCATGCGGATTTTGCGACCTTTTAATTCTTGACGAGGATGTAACCGAGATTTTGTACCGCATGTATTAATTTTTTATGTTTTTGTTGCGCTGAGGAGGGTCCAAACCAGGGAGAAGCCTTCAGTTGCGCACAGTACAATTGGACACGTTGCAATTGCACACCGTGCTATTAGACACAAAAAATTGGGCACCGTTCTATTGGACACGGTTCGATTGGACACGGTTCAATTGCGCACAGTTCTATTGCGCACAGTTCTATTGCGCACAGTTCTATTGCGCACCGTTCAATCGCGCACCGTTCAATCGCGCACATGTTCTATTACGCACATGGTGTACACACACACACACGCGGGGGGGTGCAAGGGGGGGCCTTCGGCCCCCCCCCCTGCACCCCCTCCACCGGTAGGCTGGGTGGACCTCGCTTTATGAGAACTATGCGCAATTGAACGGTGTGCAATTGAACTGTGCGCAATTGAACGGTGTGCAATTGAACGGTGTGCAATTGAACGGTGCGCGATTGAACGGTGCGCGATTGAACGGTGCGCAATAGAACTGTGCGCAATAGAACTGTGCGCAATTGAACCGTGTCCAATCGAACCGTGTCCAATCGAACGGTGTCCAATCGAACCGTGTCCAATCGAACGGTGCGCAATTTTTTGTGTCTAATAGCACGGTGTGCAATTGCAACGTGTGCAATTGTACTGTGCGCCAGTGAACCTCTCCCCAAACCAGGGACCGAAACGTTCGCGTATATTGTATATTAGAAATATAATGTAATTGTCGCTTTAAGATCGGCGTTTCTGGCTCTCATTTGCCTTGTCATTATTAATTTTGTATTTTCGAGAGCCTTAACCTTTATTGTTTTTAATTTTATACATCTATTCCTTTATTCTCTTTAGTCTTTAATTATATTGAAATATTTATTGATTATTTCCTTCTTATCATTTATTCATTCATTCATCCTCTCAAAAATGTGCCGGTTATACATTATTACTGACGTGATATTACTACTCATACATACATATTACTACTTAAGTGCATACTGACTTATGATTATGCGAATTTTAAGGTGAAATAATTCAATTTGTCATTACGGTGACTTACTTTTGAATTAATTGATTGAATTTCGGCGCAATTATGTACTAAAAATTTAAACAACACTTGTTAATTGAACAAGTCATAAATTACAAAATTTTTTTTTCAATGAAAGTGATATTAGATTGTTAAATTATAAAAGATTACACGGAAGTATTCGATTTTAAAAGTAGTAAACTCCTCGTTTACTTAGTTTATATTATTTATGTAAAATTAATTTAGCAAGAGGATTAAACGATTGTTTTAATCTTTGTTTTATTATTGAATTGTGCACGAAGAAGCTAAGAATTTAATTTTTAAAATCGATATGTATGGCACGCCGTTTTGCCATTTAATATTATTATAAAAATTCTACCAAATTAAATTGATACTTACTAAAAAAAAAATTATTATTATTATTATGTCTAAACATACTTATAATTAATCGAATTAATATTAAGCTATAATTATTAAGCACATAATTGAAAATGCAGAATTAAAATTATGTCTAGACAAAATATTAATTCTAAATTCTAATCCCGCGAGACAACATCCAACGTATAATGTATTTCTTCGTTCGGGTCAAAAGATGTGCGAAAATGGTCGTATTGCACCTGCTCCTCGTATTGATGCAGGTAGAGATAGAATAGTCAGAAATGTACATAATGAAGAGCGCGTTTTACAAATAGTAGCACAAAATCCGACAATAAGCGTACGAAGAGCAAGTCGTCAATTAGGCTTTAGCAAAACGGTAGTGCATAAAGTTTTGCAAACGGAAAACATGCATCCTTATCACTATACAAGAGTGCAAGAATTGATGCCGCAAGACTATACGAATCGCGTGCAATTTTGTCAGTGGCTGTTAAATCAAGTGGAAGCTGACAACACATTTTTAAATCACATGCTTTTGACAGACAAAGCATTATTTACGAAGAAGGGGATTTTCAATGCGCATAATTGGCACTATTGGGCTAATCAAAACCCACATGTAATAAGAAATTGCGCATTTCAGCAACGATAGAAATTGAATGTGTGGATGGGAATTGTAGGCGAAACAGTCGTGGGACCATATTTATTTCAAAATTATCTTAATGTACGCGAGAAAAATATACGGTATACATATTTATTTCAAATGTGTCATATGCAATGCACCAAAAATAATTTCTTTGTAAATATGTTGCAGGGTGAAAACTATTCAATATTTTTGGAAGATATTTTGCCGGAATTATTGGAAGAAGTGCCGTTGTACATACGTCAAAGAATGTGGTTTATGCACGATGGATGTCCTGCACATAGTACAAGAAGAGCAAGAAACATTTTAAATCAAATGTTTCCAAACCGCTGGTTAGGAAGATATGGTCCCATAGCATGGCCCCCAAGGTAACGTATTTATTTACGTAAATTATTCGTTGCGATACGATAAGTGACACTCTCATTATTTGCCTAATAGGTCTCCTGATTTAACTCCAGTAAATTTCTTTTTGTGGGGACATCTAAAAAATATCGTTTTTACTAACAATCCGCGTGATCCGGAAGAGACAATTGCGAGGCTTTATGCTGGCGTTATAAGTATCGATGCAGCAATGTTGAGACGCGTTCACAACAAGATAATTGCAAGAGCTGCTGCTTGCATCAAAGCAGAGGGACGTAATTTTGAACAGTTATTATAAATAATTAAACAAATTAAGCATGTTGTTCACAAATATTATGTATAAATATTATG
Organism: Leptothorax acervorum; assembly: GCA_035220615.1. NCBI lineage: Eukaryota > Metazoa > Arthropoda > Insecta > Hymenoptera > Formicidae > Leptothorax > Leptothorax acervorum. Next base: position 66,317 of record JASTWQ010000277.1, on the reverse strand, counting down.
TGTACATTAAAAATAAGAGAAAAAAGGAAAGTAAAACATCAATTCTCGTAATAATATAATTTAATCTTTCAGCTTTTGTATAAAAAAAATGGTTAAGTTGGAAACAATTTATTAACACAAAAAATTATTATTTACATTTTATTTTTTAATTATTTACATTTTTTATTTTCCTTTATTTTTATTTCATTGTTTACGCGTAAATTTTTATTTTTAATTGTACTGGTTTTACCTCTACTCATATTTATGGCATGCTGTTTTGCTAGGTATTAATAAGATTTTTAAATGTAAAATAAAAATTCAATATGTATGTGTGTTTATTGTATTTCCCCGCAGGGCTTACAAGGCGTTTTTTAAAGGAACGTACCCAAACCTTTTACAAGTCTAATCACCCCCTTAGTCCGGCCTGGCCATGTGCGACCCTTTACATCCTATTCCCTCCCTCCCATCCACGGACCCTCTTTCCATCCCCTTTCCTTCCCCCCCCCCCATCCCGTTCCTCAGTCCTTCCTCTGCTTTCTTCACGCTTCCTCAGTTGGGACCCATTGCTCCTCTACATCCTTCTCTTTTTGCTTTCCATTCTAATTTCCGTCCCTCATCTTTTTTCCTCTTGTCTCCTCTCCCTCAGCTTTCCTCTAAATTCCACTCCAGCCTCTCCCTGTCCATACCTCACTCCTTCCCTCCTATCGCGCTACATACAGAAAACAGAACAAATAAATTACTTCTTCGCCTGTCCTCTCCCTCTCTCCTCCTCTCCGCCCCTGATTCTCCCTCCTCCTCATTCTCTCTCCTCCACAGCCTCCTTCTCTCCTCCCTATCGAATCCATCGCCTCTTCTACAAAAACAAAACAATATCAAACTAAGGACCTCACATACAAATAACTAACACCCTCTCCCTCTCCCCACCCTTTCGACTCCCTCCTGCGTTCTGCTCTCTCACCCCTCTTTTCCTTGCCTTTCCTCACCCTTTTCTCCAATCCTTCCTGACCTCATCCCAAAATATCTCTCTTCCATTTATCCACAGTCTGCTACTCGTAGCCACCGCCGAGTTACCCTTCCTTCTTTCCTCTCTTGCCTTCTCTTCTATTCTCCATCTCCTATACCTCTCCTCTCCCGTTAACTCCTCGTCCACTGTCACTCCCCATCTCTTCTTTATCTCCCATCTCCTGCCAAACAGTTCCTTTTTGTCTTCCTCCTCCTCCATTTCTACTATCAATATATCCTTCTTTCCTTTTCCTTTTATCTCCACCATTCCCTCCACTTTCACCTTTCTGTCCAACTCCATCTCTGCAACAATTTCTATAAACTCTTTCCTTTCTGCTTGTCCTGTTCCTTCTACTCCACTCCACACCAAAGATTTTTTCCTCTTCGCGATTCTCTCACTCTCCTCTCTATCTTCCCTATGTACTCTCCCTCTTTCTCTTCTTTCTCTCTCGCTTCTCACTTTTTCCGCCCTTTTCTTCACTAATTCCCATGCCTTTCTCCTCTCCCTTTCTCCCCCCCCTTCTCTTCTTTCCTCTCCATCCGAACTCCATTCTCTCCTTTCCTCCCTGCGTGCCTTTCCATTTTCGCTCTCTCTTTCTCTAAGCTCCTTCTCCCCTCCTAATCTCATATTACCTCCTCCTATCGATATCATCTCCTTCCTATCCCTTCCTCTTTCCTTGTCCCTCTCACCTCCACTCCTACTCTGATCCTCTTTTTTACCGTCCTCGCTTCCTTCCTCGCCGCTTGCGCTCCGCTCATTGTCTCCCTTCTTTACATCCATTCTCCCTTTACCATCTTTCTCGCTGTACCTCTCCACCTTTTCTACCCTCTCATCTCCTTTTCCTGCCGCTATCCTCCTTTCTGCTTCCCTCTCTCTTCCTTTATCCTCTTTTCTTTCTCTACCTTCATCTTCTCTCCTTTCACCCCCTTTGTGCTCCTCCTCTGTCCAAACATCTCCTCTCTTACTTTTTCCCTCTGTCTTCATTCTTCTATTTTCTTCTTCCGTCCATGGCTTCTTTTCCTGCTCACTCTCGTTCCATCCTCTTACTTTCTCCCCCCTTTTATCTCTTCTTTCCTGTTCCGTTCTCTCCTTTCTTCCTTTAAACCTCCTCGTCTCTTTGTTTCTCTCCTCCTCTTCACTTATTACCTCCTCTCACCAATCTCTGTTCCATCCTTCTTCCCCCCACCCGCCTTCACTGCTCTCCACCGACTCCTCCTTCTGCGTCCTCTTTCTCACCACTCCCCTGCTGCTCTTCTCTTCCTCCGCCTTCGCTATCACTCTCTGGTTTCGCTCCTCCCTATCTCGTCTATCTTCTATCATTCTCATTTCCATCCTCTCTAGCTTCGCTTTGATCTCCTTCATTTCCTGTCTAATTATCCTTCCTTCCTGCCTTACCTCCTTCCTTATCTCCTGCCCTATTTCTCTCAGCTCACTCTTCATTTCCTCCATCCAGTCCGTCATCTCCGTCCTTTGTCCTTCCTTTGCCATCCCTTCCTTTCGTCAGCTTTGCCTCCCTCTCCTTTTATTATTTTGTCCGCTTACTCCTCCACTCTTATCGCTTTCCCCTCCGAATCTTTTCAATTAATTCGCCACCTCCACCACCGCTCTCTACTCTCTTCCGACTTTCACCTTTCCTTCTTTCACCGTTTCAACCTCCTTCGCATTTCTTTCGTCTCACTGCCTTTCCTTAAGCGCACGCGTTACACGTGCGTTCCCAAACTCTTGTTTCGCCGGCTCGCATTGCCGCCAACCCACCAAGCTTGCGCCGCCATCTTGTCTTCCTTCCTTCTACCTAGTTGCCACTCTCATCCTTCCACGCTCGCGCACACTCAGTGTCACCGCCCGAGCTCGCCCAGCCTCCTACCGTGCGTCCATATTTCTTCTTCTATTCTGTCCTCTTTGTCTCCTCCAATTCCACACCTTTTCTGATAGCTCCTCTATCCACTCTTCTACTTTCCTCCGGATTTCTGCCCTCCTTCCTTCTTTTACTCCATTTCCTCCAATTTTCCTTCTCCGATACGTCCTCTCCCAACGGCCATCACCTATGTCCCTCAATAAAAATTCAATAATTGATTTAAAGTTTTAAACTGAAGTAGATAGATTTCTGGAACCATTTTCATTATGTCATAACATAATAAAAATGAATTGAAATTATGATAAATAATTGCTCGCCCAGACGGTAACTCATGGGCGGCGCACGCGTCGATCAATCGCTCTGGGACTCGTGCTGATAGAAAGTCGATAAGCAACCGATTGGTGCATCATTGTTCCTTCGTGAGGCGCACGCGCTCTCTATTTCTTCGTGCCGCGTGCTGCGAGCACTACTGTATTATATTCATTCTCACTGTGTCTTTGTAAAGAGAGCCGTCGCCGACTGTACTGAAATAAAACTTCTATTTCCATTTTTCGTTATACGCAAACCGGCCTTTTATTCACAATGGTTATGGGCCCAGGGCGTTCAGAAGCGTAGAAGAAACGATCGAGACCCTTGGAAAGCTAAAGGTTAGAAGATTATTACAGACAGAGAAAATTCTGGAAGAAGGATCTAGAATGACGAGTATCACAGACAAAAAGAGCGAAGCCTTGATCGAGAAGCTGTCCGACAGAAATTATCGGACATGGAAAACCGAGATGAAATGGCTCTTAAGAGGCAAAGGACTACTAGATTACGCACTCGGAAAGGTAGAGCTAAGCGATCAGGCTACTGCAGCAGAAAGAAAGGCACATCGAGCCGACGAGGACAAGGCGATGGCGGCCATAGGCTTGAGCCTCGAAATAGACCAGCAGATACACATAGAAGATTGCCGGAGCGCATCCGAGGCATGGCGAATGCTCGAACAGATTCATGAGCCTAAATCAAGAGTGAGAATCATGCAGCTGAAAAAGGCGTTCTATCATTTACAAATGAAAAATGAGGAGAACATGTCTTCGTACGTCGCGAGAGCGAAAATTGCAGCCACCAATCTCAGAGATGCCGGTGCTGAGGTAAAAGACGAAGACTTAGCATACGCATTATTAGCTGGACTCCCAGACAGCTATAAAAACCTGAACATGGCGCTAGCGAGCTTACCGGATGACAAATTTACGTCGGCGGAAGTTACAAGAGTCCTGTTAGCGGAATACGATAGACGACAATCTAGACTTGACGATAAAACAGTGTTACCGAAGGAAGCGTTAGCCACGAACAAGAAAGCTGAAGATAAAAGGGCCAAAAATGCAGGTAACGAGAAACTTAAATCGTTTACTTGTTTCAATTGCAGGAAAGTTGGTCACCTTGCGAGAGATTGTCGATTCAGGAAGGATGGAAACTACAGAAAAAACGGCACAAAACAGAAGAAAGATTACGACGCGTTTCTCATGTCCTTAAACGTCGACATCGAAGATGTATGGATATTGGACAGCGGATGCACACACCACGTGTGTAAGCGACGAGATTGGTTCACAAACTTTCGAGAAATGGACTCCGAGGTAATTAATACGGCAGCAGACCCGAGCAAACAGAGCGGAGCAACCCTACGAGCCAAAGGTATGGGTGATATTTTTTTAAAAACGTCCGTCGCTAACGTAGAGAAAGGTATAGTTTTACGAGACGTTTACTACGTTCCAAATGTTAGAAAAAATTTGATGTCCGTATCGCAAATAGAGAAAAAAGGGAAAGAGCTATTAATAAGAGACGGAAAAGTAAAAATTAGAAATATCGATACTAAGCAAGTCGTATGCGAAGCGTATAGACAGAATGACTTATATATACCAAAGGTCGAGATAGATCGGAACGTGCCGAAAGATACATTAAACGAAGCTAATGCCGTAAATATTGACATTAACGACTTGTGGCACCGGAGATTTTGTCATGTTAATAACAATATATTAAAGAAATTAACGGATCGCGTGGTTGGATTAGATCATGCAAAGATGGATAAATATACGTGTGACGAATGCTGTATTGGAAAGGCTACAAAGGTCGCGTGTAAGAAATTGAAATCGAGACAATCAAGAGACGTATGCGAACTAATTCATTCGGATTTATGTGGCCCTATGCCTGTAAAGTCAATAGGCGGAAGTAGATACTTCGTAACTTTTACGGACGATTTTTCACGAAATGTCACAGTAATGTGTATAAAGTCCAAGGAGGAGGTTAAAACTTGCGTACAAAACTACATCGCTAGAGTAGAGCGCGAAAGAGATAAAAAGATAAAAAGATTTCGAACAGATAATGGCCTAGAGTATTGCAACAGAGAATTGTCGACATATTTTAAATCCGCAGGCATCAAGCATGAAAGGTCAAACGTCGAGACGCCACAAATGAATGGAGTCGCTGAGAGGATAACCAGGACTCTGTTAGACTTGACGAGATCAATGCTTAAATCGGCTTGCTTGCCGCAAAGGTTCTGGGCCGAAGCGGTGACCACTGCAGCTTATATTAAAAACAGAGTATGCCATTCGACAATTAGCGATCAGATCCCGTTCACAGTGTGGACCGAGACAGTACCGAGTGTGCGTCACCTAAAGGTTTACGGTTGCCTAGCCTACGCACGATTACCCGACCAGGGACGTAAGAAACTCGACGACAGAGCGGTCGAATGCATATTCGTTGGCTACGCTACCCAGACGAGGGGATACCGATTGTGGTGCCCGCAGAAACAAGATGTCATTGTAACAAAGCACGTTAGATTCGCCGAAGACAAAACGGGATACGAGTGGATTTACAAAACGACATCGCAAGCATTCAAATATAACGAAGTCTGGTCCGAAGGTGATCACGACTCGACTACGGAAGAGATAGAGCCCGCGCGAGAATCAAAACCCTCAGGTGGCCAAAAGGGAGGTCCAGCGGAACTATCTGAAGAATCCGAAGAAGAAACGTGGAGCGTCCCCGAGGAACAAGAGATAGTGGGGGTGCGAGATTCAGAGAAAACTCCGAGAGGTAGATCTAAGAAGAAAATTCGCAATCCCTATGGGAGGAAAGGAAAGCCCAAGAATAAAGAAATTCAACGTATACTTGACGACGAATACTCAACTGATCCCAGTGACGTAGATGCGAACCTAATAGAGATAAACGAGCCGCAGAATATCAATGAAGCATTAACCTCTCCACAAGCCAAACATTGGAAACGCGCTATTAAAGAAGAATTTAGCAGTTTGATGCAGAGAAAAACATGGGAGACTACCCAATTGCCAGAAGGAAAGAGATGCATCGGAAGCAAGTGGGTTTTCAAGCTGAAGACAGACGCTAACGGAAAAGTCACGAGATATAAAGCTAGACTAGTAGCGCGAGGTTTCGCCCAAGAGAAGGAAATCGATTACAATGAGACATATACACCCGTGGCAAATATCTCAGTAATCAGGCTATTGATAGCATTATCAGTCGAATATCAGTGGCACACAAGACACATCGACGTCAAGAACGCATACTTGTACGGAAAACTACGAGAGGAAATTTATATGAGGTTGCCGCCCCTTTATAACGGTGAGAAAGGAGAAATAGTCAAGCTATTGCGTCCGATTTATGGGCTGAAGCAATCAGGGAGAAATTGGAACGAAGAGTTAAACGAATTTTTCACTAAGATGGGATTTGAGAGACTGAAATCATCAAATTGCACTTACCGAAGAGGACGGCTAATAGTCGTAATATACGTGGATGATATCTTCATATTTGCAAAGGAAACGGATAAAATTATAGAGGCTGTTGAGACTATCGCCAAAAGATATGAAATAAAGGACCTTGGCGAGATACACTACGCATTAGGTGTAAAACTGGATCGGGAGAAAGCTAATACCGTGAAATTAACTCAAAGAGCCTACATCGAATCAATATTAAAAAGGTACAACATGCAAGAGTGCAAAGGAGCTTCAACGCCTTTGGACCCAGGGATGAAGATAAGCAAGAGAAATTGCCCAGAAACACACGAAGAAAGGGAGAAAATGTCGCATATACCATATAGAGAATTGATAGGATCACTGATGTACCTGGCGCAGTGTACGAGACCGGATATTGCCTTCGCAACTTCGAAACTATCGCAGTATAATTCCAATCCTGGAAATGCCCACTGGCACCAAGCAAAGCACATTCTACGATATTTGAGTAAAACCAGGGATCTTGGAATAGTCTACGAAGCTGGAGGTGAACAGAAGATCCAAGTATATTGCGATGCAGACTGGGCCGGGGACGTAGATGATAGACACCCCTATTCTGGGATCGTGGTGATGATAGGAGGAAGCCTCATTCACTGGCGGTCAACGAAACAAACTTGCCTGTCATCCTCCACAATGGAGGCAGAATACGTAGCATTGTTGAGTGGGGTCAAGGAAATAATATGGTTAAATATGTTTTTGTCTGAACTTAAACTTTGTAATTATTTCGCAGGTTTCCAAATATTCTGTGACAATAGAGCAGCGATAGATTTCTCCAAAAACAGGGGGGAGAAAAACCGAACAAAGCACATTGATATCTCCTACCACATAGTGAGGGAAAAAGTCGAGGATGGACTGCTGGAATTACTATACGTGCCATCCAACGAGAACCCGGCGGATGTGATGACCAAGGGACTAAAACGGGTCGCTCACAATCACTGCATGAGAAGGATGGGTCTGGACTTCGCAAAGTGGGGGATTGATAAATAATTGCTCGTCCAGACGGTAACTCATGAGCGGCGCACGCGTCGATCAATCGCTCTGGGACTCGTGCTGATAGAAAGTCGATAAGCAACCGATTGGTCGCTGCATCATTGTTCCTTCGTGAGGCGCACGCGCTCTCTATTTCTTCGTGCCGCGTGCTGCGAGCACTACTGTATTATATTCATTCTCACTGTGTCTTTGTAAAGAGAGCCGTCGCCGACTGTACTGAAATAAAACTTCTATTTCCATTTTTCGTTATACGCAAACCGGCCTTTTATTCACAAATTATGTCTTGACATAAAATTAATTCAAAATACAAAAGTTTTATTAATAAATAGCAAAAGGACGTGCCATACACAGAGAAACGTACAGCCTATGTGGAATTAGATTTATGTCAAAACATAATTTTAATTTATTTTTATTATGTTACGAGATTTAATTAATGTATTTTTATTATGTTGTAACATAATAATAATTGCAGGAGTATAAATTATGTAAACTAATATAGTAATTCAGTGAATTAAAATTATGCTACGACATAATAAAAGTTCACAAATTAAAATTATGTCATGACCTAATAAAATTTCGGTAAATAAAAATTATACCGTGGCACAATTAAAATCCCCTTAAAAATTAGAATTACGCGCTACTGTCATTTTAAACCTAGACTTTATATTAAATTTTAAATCGAAAGAAATTTTTATTATGTCAAGACATAATATTTATTGAGAGTCTCCATTATGTACATAATTTTAATTCCCGAATTTTTATTATGAACGTAATTATGACACGTCGTTTTGCTATTTAATAACATCATAAAAATTCTACCAAATTAAATTAATACTTAAAGAAAAAAAATTATTATGTCTAATGATACCTATAATTTATAAAATTATCATTAAGCTATCACATAATTGAAAATGTAGAATTAAAATTATGTCTCGACAAAATATTAATTCTGAATTTATTTTATGTTATGACATAAAAAATTTTTCAGGTATTAAAATTATGCACATACATTGTAATTTCTAAATTTTTATTACGTACATAATTTTCTAATTCTTGAATTTCTTTAATTCTTGATTTATGTACATAATTGTAATTCCCCAATTTTTATTATGTACATAATTTTAATTTGTGCTCTCATAGGGACGTGGCATGCCGTTTTGCTATTAATTCCCCAGGAGAGTTCACGAATTTTTATTATGTACATAATAAAAATTCAAGAATTTTTTGGGGAATTACAATTATGTACATTTTTAATTCCCGAAAAAATTTTATGTTATAACATAAAATAAATTTAGAATTAATATTTTGTCTAGACATATTTTAATTTTGCATTTTCAATTATGTGCTTAATAATTATAGTGTTACGTCCAGCGCGATTTGCGCCGGCCTTCACGTCCTGACGGACGAGGTGCGTTCGCTCGCGCAGCCCGATCGGAAATCGAGAAGCGGGCGCGATTCCCAAAATTCGTGAGAATACCAAACTATCGATTTTCTCAACGTGGTTTTTTCTTCTCAAAAAGCAATCTCAATGCCTCTATCGCGTCGCCGACGATTCTTCCCTTTTTATATAAAGGAAATTCTATATGTATTTCGAGTCGGCATTATTGAAAATAATGAATTATTACTCAGCGTTGAGCGGGCTCGCGGCGAGCCCACCGCTCGCCTCGATTTTCTAACCGAGCGAAAAACTCGCGATGACTAACCTGACGCCCGCGAAACCACGTAACTCATCCTTGTAAAATATACCACTAAAACAAACAATCATGTCATAATTGTAATTTAAAAGAATACTAACACCATTTATAAATCAAATAACCACTGAAAGCGTAATCTATAATCTGAATGTGTTAATCAATCCTGCGACAAACTCGCGGCCGCTCGCCGTAAAACCGCGCGACCGCGAGCTTGACGGCCGCTGGCCCGAGCGATCTGCAAAGCGCATCATTTAAAACAATAATAAATCGATCGAAATTATAACCGGAGGATATAATTTAATTTGTCTAACGCTAAGGATAATTCCTCGCGAGGTTGTTATTCGGGTACCGAGATGTTTGCGCACTTAGGAATGTGAATAACAACTTAAGGAATGCGATCGATAATTTCTAGAATACGATCGTCGTACAGCGCGCAAATCCGCGTTTATAAAAACCTGATTGCTAATTAACATGGAAGGAGACGTTTGACCAAATCGCGAATACTAAAATATAAATAAAAATTAATACCGTAAACTAGCGAGTAAGTTTCAAGTCAATACTTTTATTAATTAGCGAATTAGCTGACGGCTCGATGATTTACGATCGTTATTCCCCTCCCGCGCGGGGCCATCGAACTTAGAGTATATAAAGGGCCCGCGCCGAGGGCCGCGCGTATTCGATTTCGGAATTTGGCAGCGCTAACAGTGGTATCAATCGCGAGTAGATTCACGGTGTTAGAACTTAGCCAAAATTTGAGTGCTCGAGACTTAGTCTCCGTATAGTGACAGAGTGTAAGACATAGCCTCCGAGGCCCGTGTCGTGCGAGACCCAAGTCTCCCGTGCATTTTCGGTGGGTCAGACCGGTGGAGCGCCCTTGAAGGGCGATCATCGGGGTGGCTTCCGGCCGTGCCGGGAACTGAGTTTCTGCGAGCGGATCGCTTCTCATCTTTGTAATTTTTTTTTATTCATATACATATGTATATACATTCGAAAAATCCTCCTCAAGGATTTTTCTCTTGTGCGTGCGATACTCAATTCAGACCACTGATTGCAGTCAGGATTCCCGGATCGAATATTGCAACGATTTTCTGTCTCACAATTTTCTTTTCTTTTCTTTTCGTGTGTGTCACTTTCATTATTAATTGTCTTAGCGCATATTCCGTTCCGCTGGATGCGACACGTCGCTTTCGATTGTTGATCGACAATTTCGACTGCGCTACTTGAAATCAGCTAAAGTTTGTGAAATTGCATTTGTTCGAACGGACATAACCGACTGAATAAACAGTATTGTGAACCTTGTGCTAAAATACGGTGAGTGCAACCGATTTATTTCCGCCGCTCTACGTTTCGTGTGTAAGTGTCTCCCCGTCCGCCAAAATACGTGTTCGCGATCGTTCCTCCGAAAAATCTCCCCCTAACCCCCCCGAGCAGCGCGCCCCTCACAGAGAGCAAGGCACGGGTCCCTCCGACTCTAAACCCCTCTCCGTTAAGCGCCCTGCAGAGTGGCGATTCTCGGCTGAGGTTCCAGCGTCGCCTGTCACAAGATTTCCTCTATAAGCATCCTGCCTATTTTCCGCCCGCAAAAGAAAAGGGCCTCCCTGTGCTACTCGTCATCTCCGCTACCCCGAAAGGGGGAACCGTTCGGCACCGCGCATTTCCGGAGGTAAGACCTAATTCCTCCTCTCTGCCATGCAGGGCACTCATGGGGCGAAATAGGAGGTCGAGACGATTGGGACGCAATCGACAACTTCGCCGCCTTAAAAGGGCTCTCTACGAGAACGGGGAGTTTGACCCTTCGGTCTTCCTTAGACCTCTTTCTCCGCCGCCGTCTCCTCCGCCGAGGCGACCCGTTCCGGCTGCATCGCCGCCTTCCGTTTCTGGGCATCCCGATCCGCCGGGAAGTGAGACTTGCCGTTTCCGCGCACTCCCTCAAATAATCGGGAACGTCCATTTCCCGAGGACCGTGAGAATTGTCAAAAAGAGCGAGGATAAGGATAAAATAAAGAAAGAGCAAGAATAATCCTCGGTGTCAATTATCGATCTCTCCACCTCCCCTCCGAATGTCACGAGTTTCCGCTCGACCCGTGACTATAAAATCGATACACATATAAATATATCAATCTAGTCGAAAGCGCAGTATAATTCGATTTTCCCGTATAAATTACGTCCGCCGGTCGACAGTTCGCGTAATCGCGCCACTCGAAAAACACCGGACGTAACAATAGCTTAATAATAATTCGATGAATTATAAGTATGTTTAGACATAATAATAATAATAATTTCTTTTCTTTGAGTAAGTATCAATTTAATTTGGTGGAATTTTTATAATGATATTAAACGGCGTGCCATACATATTGACTTTAAAAATTAAATTCTTAGCTTCTTCGTACACAATTCAAAAATAAAACAAAGATTAAAACGAACGCTTAATCCTCTTGCTAAATTAATTTTACATAAATAATATAAACAAAGTAAACGAGGAGTTTACTACATTTAAAATCGAATACATCCGTGTAATCTTTTATAATTTAACAATCTAATATCACTTTCATTGAAAATTAAATTTTGTAATTTATGACTAGTTCTTATACATTTTTGAGAAGATGAATGAATGTATGAATGATAAGAAGGAAATAATCAATAAATATTTCAATATAATTAAAGACTAAAGAGAATAAAGGAATAGATGTATAAAATTAAAAATATTAGAATTATTGTAAAGAAATAATGACTCGTATGTATGCCATTTGATTGCAATTATTCAACTCTTATTCATATTTCTTATTGATATTGTAGTACACAAATTAGTAGCGATATAATTCTGATAAATTATAAATTTATCTTACCCATTACGTGTATTTATTACCAGCATCGTCTAATTCGCAACAAATATTATACGCAACACGCGGTATTATACGAACGTCACGCAAATAATCTTTTGTCTAATGCCTGTGAGAGCGTGAAGTACGCGGTCACTAACACTATCGACGCGTGACTCACGGACAGGTTTCCGTTTAATCGTAATCTGTAATTGGCCACGTTTAAAACTTTTTTACCTCAGAAAATACTGATCGGGACAAAAAGTGGCAAATACCTTTTAAATTTATTTTTTTCGAAAACTTTATTGCTGTGATATTTTGATTCGCGAATTTCGGGACACCCTGTATATGTATGTATAAATAAGTTAAGAAACTATTATTTCGATTGAAACAAACTAGTTTTGTAACAAAATATGTAACTCTATTTTATTATTAATAATTATATGTCTGTCTCATAAAATTTGCATAATATACAGGGTGTCACTTAATTCGCGCCCACTATTTACACAGTGATATTTTTCATAAAAAACTGAGTCGAAAAGTCCTGAATCATTTTTTTCGAATTATGCTTAGAAAAGTAGTTATTATTAATTAAAAATTAGCCAGTCAGCATCCCTTTTTAAACGGACGCACGTTCGTGAGCCGCGCATCTACTAGTATGCGTGAGCGAGCCGCCGCGCCGCCGCTCGCTCCGCCGCGCGCTCGGCCGCGCCGCAGCGGCCAGCGATGTTCCGTCGCCACGATCGTCCATGTAAAGTTCAGCTACGAAATAATTAATAATTACTCTTTGCAATAAGCATGATATTTCCTACGCTAATAGCATCTTTTCAGATTACAATTCGTTAGTTCAATTCAGATCTCGTCAAGATTTAACCGCGGCTGTAAGAAAACTGTAATCTTTTATATAAAAATACACACACACACAAATCATTTTACAAGTTGTTCTTTCTGTTGATAATATTGATCAATGTAATTAAGCTGTTCGACACAAGATAAGCAGAAATGATTAATGTCTCATGCAATCCGTCTTATGATACGCACGTTCTATGAAATTTGCTTACATTGTTTTGACATCTAGTCAATATTTCTGTTTATTTGACGAATTTGAAATAACTGGTGATATTGCTTCGTTTTTTCTGGAAATCTAAAAATAAAAAGTTTAGTCAATATAAAATCGAAAAGAGTTGATATGTCTTTAGTCTCATATCTTGAGTTCATTTACTACTTACAAGTAAAATAAAAAATTTAGCCAATATAAGACCTAAATTTAAGGAGGAAAACCAGTGTAACAGCTAAAGAAAAAAGCTATTTTTAATGATTTTTTTTTCTGAGAAATAATTGCTTTTTTTTAAATCACTTTATTAACATTACAATGTACATAATTTGGACTACTTTTTGTAAAATTTTTGTTAAAAAATATTTATATTTATAGCTACAATAGTGTTAGCGGCTAAAAAAATTATTATGTTGAACGGGCGGGCGTATGCATAGCGGACCAACGGAAGTTCTGAAATAAAATAACAAGTATGTTCTTAAAATATGAGACAATAGCTTCAGTTGTACACACGGATTTAAAAAAAAAATAATTTGTTACAAAATGGCAAACTTTAAAAAAAAAAACGGTCTAAAAATTGGTGAAAAATTGACTTCTTAACGTTACAAGAACAAATTACTGGTTCCCCTCTAAGAGAGTTGATATGTCTTTAGTCTTAAATCTTGAGTTCAATTACTGCTTAGTACTAATGTTCTTATTTAGAGTCGTCTGATTGATATGATATTGAGGGAGTAATTTCTGTGAATCTGTACAATGTTGCTGATAATTATTTGTAGTGGTATTTTAAGAGTATTAAAAATAATTATCTAATTATTATTGATATTTAAGACTGCACTGGCGGATTCTTGGGGGGTTGAAGTTAAAACCCTCTTTCCAAATAAAATAAATCATGAATTTGCTGGATCTACATTGATGTAAAAAAAAATATTGCAACACTCAATTCATATCAAAATTTTGCGTAACTTCAAATAAGCATATCTCCGCGAAAAAATTGTCGTATTTCATAATTTTTCTTATTTTAAAGGACTCTACTTTAAGAAACTTTTGTTAGATTTTGATTTTATCCTTTTCCCCTCCCGCTATCTCTTCACAAGTAAGGACGTAGAATCATTAATACTGCTTTAAATATGCGTGTAAAGTCGTGTATTTGCGTAAAACTGAAAAAATACAAGAAAAATTAATTTGAGCTAAAAGTAATGACAGATTTTTTTATACTCTGATATGACAAACAACTCTACAAAATTAGAGACAAATTGACGTGTGACATTCCCTGAGGTTTACTTGTAAGGCAGTAAATAAACTCAAGATATGGGACTAAAACATAGGTATCAACTCTCTAAAATTTAGGTCTCATATTGACTAAACTTTCTATTTTTAAACTTTCTATTTTTTCAGAAGAAACGAAGCAATATCACCTGTTATTTCAAATTCGTCAAATAAACAGAAATGTTGACTAGATGTCGAAACAATCTAAGCAAATTTCATAGAACGTGCGTCTCATAAGACGGATTGCATGAGACATTAATGATTTCTGCTTATCTTGTGTCAAACAGCTTAATTAAATTGATCAATATTATCAACAGAAAGAACAACTTGTAAAATGATTTGTGTGTGTGTGTATTTTTACATAAAAGATTACAGTTTTCTTACAGTCGCGGTTAAATCTTGACGAGATCTGAATTGAACTAACGAATTGTAATCTGAAAAGATGCTTTTAGCGTAGGAAATATCATGCTTATTGCAAAGACTAATTATTAATTATTTCGTAGCTGAACTTTACACGGACGATCGTGGCGACGGAACATCGCTGCGGCGCGGCCGAGCGCGCGGCGGAGCGGAGGCTCGCTCACGCATACTAGTAGATGCGCGGCTCACGAACGTGCGTCCGTTTAAAAAGCGATGCTGACTGGCTAATCTTTAATTAATAATAACTACTTTTCTAAGCATAATTCGAGAAAAGTGATTCAGGACTTTTTGACTCAGTTTTTCATGAGGAATATCACTGTGTAAATAGTGGGCGCGAATTAAGTGACACCCTGTATATGTTCTGGTTAGTTGCTAGGAGATATATATGTATACATGTCTTTCGGAAACGGCCGACGATCGGCAAGAGAGTAGCGAGGAGAGGGGAGTAAGTCCCGGCAGTCTACAGTCAGAGTCCATGTACGACGCACGTCGCACGTCGCGAGAGCGTAATAAAGCTTTTTTCAATTACAGTAGAATAAGTGTTATAAGTTGTCAGATCCCTCCTTCTTAACAAATGTTAAGTAATTAACAACTGGCGACCGTGACAGGACCTTCTGGAGGGAAAAGTACATTCCGCAATCGAAGTGTTTAGTACGGCGCGAATTACGTACAATCTAACCTCTGCGCTCGCGTGCAACAGGGCGTTTGTATCTTTCAAGAATTACGTTACGCGAACGCTTACCCAAGAGCGAGAAAATGGATGCTGCCAAAAAACAGAGGAAAATTCTACGATCGAGCTTCACGAAGGCGCTCAATGCCTTTACGGCCAAAATGGACGTCGAAGGGCCGCGGGAAGAAAAGATGGTAGCGTTTCAGTTTCTTGAAACCAAGATGGCAGAGTTGGATACGGTACATTCCATGTACAACCAATTGCTTTTCCAATCGGATGCGAATGACGACACCATTACGAAAGAGCTTGAATCGGACGACCTGTATAAGACGAACTTCATTACGGCAAAAATGAAGATGATAAATCTGACGCCGACGACGTCGGTCGACGTACCAAGGACAGTTTCCAGCGCCGTTAAGACAGCGAAACTTCCGAAATTAGAACTGCCGAAATTCAGTGGCATGATCAAGGAGTGGCTTCCGTTTTGGAGTTTAAGAAGATACACGACGACCCGGCGATCAGTAATAAAGATAAGTTCCAATATTTGCAGCAAGCTACGCTCCCGGATTCTCGTACCAAGGAGATCGTGCAAAGTTTCCCGCCAACGGGAGAAAATTATGTAAAAGCGATCGCGAGTTTAAAGAATCGTTTTGGACGAGATGACATTATTGTAGAATTCTATGTGCGGGAGTTGCTCGGCTTGGTATTGCAGAACGCAGTAAAGGGAACCAAGAAGGCATCGTTGGCGAGTGTATATGATAAACTTGAGTGCTACATTCGCGCATTGAAAACGCTGGGCGTGACAACGGATAGATGCGCCGCCATGCTCTATCCTTTAGTCGAATCGTCGCTCCCGGAAGAAGTACTACGCGCATGGCAACGCAGCGGACGAGAGAGGCCGGAAGCTAATGAAGGACGTGAAATTACCGACCGACTTTCTAATCTTCTCAAATTTTTGCAACGCGAGGTCGAGAATGAGGAACGCATCGACATGGCGCTGACAGGATTCGGATTACCGGCGGAACAGGAAAAGGCGAAGAAGCAGAAGAGCAAGACAGAAGCGTCGAGAGAAACACCCAGCGCTAGTGTTCTTCTTGTTTCTAGAGACCCTAAGTCCGCGGAGTGTATATTTTGCAAATCGAGTCACGAGAGTCAGGTCTGCGAAAATGCGCGAAAATTAACGCTCGATGAGCGAAAAGAGATCGTAAAAAAAGAAAAATGTTGTTTTAATTGTCTAAAGCGCGGACACGTGTCGCAAAAATGTAGGGTTAAATTGCGATGCGATTGGTGTTCGAGACGACACGTGTTAGTGATGTGCCCGGGTATAGTCCGTAAAGAGAATGTTTCGCCGAATAAACCGGATGATAAAGATCCCGCGAAACCCGCGGAAAAACATAGTTTAGCCACGCTGTGCGAAATGCGTGACATTTATTTACAAACGCTTCGCGTAAAATTGTACTCACAGTCACGAGAGAAAGTAGTAAGAGCGGTCATAGATACAGCCTCCCAACGATCATACATCTGCACGGATGTCGCAAGAGAATTAGGTTATGTTTCTCTGGGCAAGCAGGAGATTTCTCATTCTTTGTTTGGCGGGGTTAAATCAGAACGTAAAACACATAATGTATTTTTGATACGACTAAAAAATCTCGATGATTCTTATGCGTGCAATTTTCCGGTAATGGATCAGGAAACTATTTGTTCTACACTTCAAAGCATTAGAAAAGATAAGTGGGTCGATGAATTACGCGATCAAAATATTCACTTAACGGACATTGGAGAGAACAGTAGCTCGATTGATATTCTTATCGGCGCGGATGTAGCGGTTAAATTAATAACGGGCCGCAAATACGATTTAAAGAACGGTCTGACAGTTTTCGAAACACGGTTAGGTTGGACTGTGATAGGAAAATTACCGAGAGAATCTCAAATGGTCGACGCGGCGGTAATGATCACTACGTTATTCGTACAGGAGGCTAATATATCAGATCTGTGGCGTTTGGATGTGGTCGGTATTTCGGAGCCGATTGAAGAAGCAAGTAGATTAGTTAGAAAAGAACAAACGCGAGAATTTTTGAAAGAAACAGCTAAATTGAATGACGAGGGTCGGTACGAAGTTAGATTGCCGTGGGTAGAGGATCACGCGCCGGTTTCCAGTAATTATAACACTGCACGTTTAAGATTAAAGAAATGTATAGAAAGGCTAACAGCACAGCGTCTTCTGAAAGCGTACAACGAAGTGTTTGAGCAATGGCTATCCGAGGGTATTATTGAAACAGTACCGGACAAAGAAGTTGATGATTTAGGCCATTATTTACCACACCGTCCAGTAGTAAAGACGCATGGCACGATTAAGATTAGGCCGGTGTTTGACGCGTCGTAATCTTCCGACATTGCCGTGTAGTGTTTGGTCTGACATGCAGTCCCTTTTTATTAGCTGCGATTATTGAGCTGCATCTGTCGAACGTAAACAAAAACCCGGAGTTAATAGAAAAATTAAAAAGATCGTTTTATGTAGACAATTGCGTTACGAGTGTAAACTCAGAAGACGAATTAAAAACATTTAGAGAAGAAGCCACGGCGGCTATGATGTCGGGCGGGTTTGAACTTCGGAGATGGGAAAGCTCAGGTGACTTGTCGGAAAACGAAACAACATTGGTCTTGGGCGTTTTATGGAATAAAGGAAGAGATACAATCTCTATTAATCCAATCCAATTTTATGGACGCTTCTAATATGTTAAGGAAATTAGACTGAGAGAAGGTCACCAAAAATAGTTCAATATTCCAAATCGAATGGTATTTCAACCCACCAGCAGCACCGTGGTGGGGTGGATGGTGGGAAAAACTTATAGGAATTTTAAAGACACTGTTGAGAAAGATTTTAGGCAAAGCGAGTCTCTCATACGAAAGCTTATATACAGTTTTGTGCGATACAGAAGCAATAATTAATTCCCGTCCGCATACATATACTTCGGAAGATCCCAATGATCTTAAACCTCTGTCACCATCAATGTTTCTACAAGAAATTCGAGAATGTGGAGTCTCAGATTGTGACATGCTCTATCGGAAAAAATTATGCAAGAAGTTCATACACAGACAAAAAATTCTTGAGGACCTTCGAAAGAGGTTCCGTACCGAATATTTAGGACATTTATTATTAAAAAACGGGAAAAAAGAAACGCGTAAGGTAAACGTCGGGGATGTAGTTTTAATAGGGGACGATGTACACAGGCCCATAGATTGGCCTCTGGCACGCGTAATAGAAGCGATTCCAGGTAGAGACGGTAGAGAAAGAGTCTTTGTTTTGAAAACTAAAAATGGCGTATTTAAAAGACCGATACAACGAATTTATCCGCTAGAACTCTCTATGGAAGAGTCAGGTTTTACGAAAAGTTTGTATGAACGAGCGAACTCAGAGCAATTTAATGATAAGACGGATAAAGATGTAACGATGCACCCCTGAAGAGGCATCGTAAACTCCGGCTAACACCCGTCGGACCCCGCCCGGCCGAACACCCGCCGGGCGGAACTGTGGGCGCGATGCGCCCACCACCCATTTTTAATTACTTGTACCGCGATCTCGCCGTGAAACGGCTCGAGACGCAGCGGCCGACGGGGCCCGACCGCCGCCGAGCGCCGCCGAACAACGCGAGCGCAACGACAGCCGCGACCGGCCCCATGTGCGAGGCCGGCGGGGCCCGAGCGTTGTCGAATATGACCGAGCGCCGCTGACAGCCACAGCCACGCGCTCTTGACACACGTATGCGCTGCTGTCAACCCCCACCGTGGGGACTGTAAAACAACGCTCTCGCGCAGTATAAAAGGCGCTCGCAAAGCCGAAATCGACACTCGGTCCTGTGCCTGAAAGTAATTAGCAGTGATCGTGGTCGAGAGCTCTCTGTCCACGAACGAGCGCTCTCGTTGCTGCTTTCCCTTCGACGACTCTCTTTCCTTACCTGCGAAGGCGAAAAACCGAGGTGGAGAGCTCTCCGTCTCGGTCGAGTGCTCTCGACGCCGACGCATCTCATCCTGGCGAATCGGGACGGACCGGTCCGTACGTCCGAACGTCCCCGACGCCGTTACACCCGCCAGTATCTTTACGTTAAATCCGCGATAGCAAACCGGGATCCGTATCTAGCCACGTACGGGATATAAAGCTACACGTGCCGCGCCGTAGCCTTCTCCGTAACTATAATTGTACTCGTGTCCGTTTATATTTGATCACGCCGTACTGGGCCTCCGCGCCTCCGCAGTACCACGCCGGTATTCTCTGCAAGAATAGTTATATTCTTTTTTCCGTTTATATTTTGTCGCACCGTACTGGGCCTCCGTGCCTCCGAAGTACCCCGCCAGTATTCTTTGTTAAATTGCGAACATTCGATACTAATTATATTCTTTTCGTATATCGCGCCGTACTGGGCCATCGCGCCTCCGAAGTACTCCGCCAGTATTCTTTGTTAAATTGCGAACATATATTCTAAACAGTGGAAATCCACGTTCCAAACTCTAGTCACCATTTCTTTGTTATTTCTTTTATAATAAATTACTATTTATATTTTTAACTCGCCGATTTCTTGCGTCTATTGTCTCCGGACCTACCCTATTGAACTCCTGACCCAGCGAGCTAGTCCGCGTTCAATATAAAAGGCAGGTCGTTATAAAGATAATTTTAAGAATGAGGGTGAGCCATTAGATTGCGAAAGTGCAAAGTGTGACTCGAATGTTGTTACTACGAGGAGTGGACGCAGAATCAGAAAGCCTGAGCGATTCAAATACTAGAAAATAAAATATATACGTAGTTATAAGCTTTCGATAACTCCAGTAGTGTTAGGTCTCATTGTAAGTTTAAATGATTCAAAATGTGTTAGTTTTAAGTTGCGTGTTAAAAAGGGAAATTTCTCCGGTTTTTATTTTTCTTCCCTTCCGAGAAGAAAAGGGGGGAGGATGTTCTGGTTAGTTGCTAGGAGATATACATGTATACATGTCTTTCGGAAACGGCCGACGATCGGCAAGAGAGTAGCGAGGAGAGGGGAGTAAGTCCCGGCAGTCTACAGTCAGAGTCCATGTACGACGCACGTCGTATGTATGCATAAATATCAAATTCTGTAATTAATTACATGCAAAACTAATCAATAAATTTTATTTAGTTTTGCTTAAAATTTATTTAAAACACGCAATTTGATATTTATGATATTTACATTTGTAACAATTATGTAACAATAAAATTTTTTATTCTCAATTTAATATATAATTATTCAGTAACAAGAAATTAACAGTTACATAACACAATTCTATAATTTACATTACAGTTATATAACTTTTTATTAAATTTACATACATATTATATAACCATTTGGTAACATCTTTAAAGATTATATTACACGTTATGTATGCTTTTCATAAACGTTATATGTATAATTGCAATACATACGAGTGGGAAATTACCACTAACGTGTACATAACCTCATACAATCGTGTTATATTTCATGTTACATTTTGTTATATCAAGATAATATAACAGTAATATACCCGTGTTTGCTGGGTTGATACATTTTTGAACTTTAGGAAATGTATACATATACATATACAGGGTGTGAGAAAAGTCTGGAAACGGTCAAATATCTCGAAAAAAAGACATTTTAGGAAAAATGTTTCATACGGAAGTTGTAGGGTTTATAAAGATCTGTTTACTGACTTTATCAGTTTGATCTTAGGTGGCGTCGTTTAGGTCAGGGTCACTTTGAATTTTTTAAATTGGACCCCCTATTTTTTATTGCATATGCTTGTAGCCCTTGTCGAGATGTTTTCAAAACACTATAACAAAACTGTCTTTTGTTAAAAATGTCCCGAGATATTTCAAAGAAGGAGGGTCCCTAAGGCCTGTTTTCGGCACCCCTCAAAATTGGACCAAAATAGCTGAAATAACTTCCTTATACCCTTGGAAGTAATATTTAGTCAATTCCAGCCTAAACGGAAGTATTTAGAGTGTATACTTCAAGTATACATGGTGCATCAGCGCGCCCGTATCAAGAATTTCTTTGGAAAACTAAGCGTTTTTGAGAAAAATGTTTCAGATAAAAGTTGTATGGTTTCAAGGGGGACATAAAACGGTGTCATTTGTTTTACCTTGGATAGTCATTTGAAGGTCACGTGAATGTTAATTTAAATATTTTATATAGAACCCCCTATTTTTACATATCTTGTAGCTTACGGACTCACGTAAATCCAACACCCCACTCTACGTGGCTTCTTAAAGGAAGATTACGTTTACGATTTTACTGTTCACGTGTGGAGAATCAACAAGAATAAGTAATATGATTTCAATCTCGGATCTCCTTAAGTAACGTTTCTACAAATCTATCTGTAAGAAGCCTCATAACTCGCAAAGTACTTAATGAAAAATGACTTAGTTATAAGTGTTTTGGAAAGCTCTCGAGATAAGCTACAAGATATATAAAAATAGGGGGTTCTATATAAAATATTGAAATCGACATTCACGTGACCTTCAAATGACTATCCAAGGTCAAACCAATGACACCATTTTATGTCGCCCTTGAAACCATACAACTTTTATCTGAAACATTTTTCTCAAAAACGCTTAGTTTTCCAAAGAAATGCTTGATACGGGCACGCTGATGCACCATGTATACTTGAAGTATACACTCCAAATACTTCCGTTTAGGCTGGAATTGACTAAATATTACTTCCAAGGGTATAAGGAAGTGATTCCAGCCATTTTGGTCCAATTTTGAAGGGTGCCGAAAACAGGCCTTAGGGACCCTCCTCCTTTGTCATTAAATTTTTAATATAAAATATGAAATATCTCGTAAAGTATTCACTTTTCGATGACTTTACCTTAATACTTTTATACGTAGAATAATGAAAAAATCGAACAATAATATTAATTTTTACATTTGCAATTTTGTAAAATTGAATGCGTCTACAAAATGCAATCAAATTTTTTAACATAATTTTTTCTGTTTTTTTTACAACAATCGATTCTTTTCATTATTCTACGCATAAAAGTATTAAGATAAAGTCAACGAAAAGTGAATACTTTACGAGATATTTCATATTTTATATTAAAAATTTAGTGAAAAAATTTAAAATATCTCGGGACACTTAACAAAAGACAGTTTTGTTATAGTGTTTTGAAAACTTCTCGACAAGGGCTACAAGAATATGCAATAAAAAATAGGGGGTCCAATTTATAAAATTTAAAGTGACCCTGACGACCTAAACGACGCCACCTAAGATTAAACTGATAAAGTCAGTAAACAGGTCTTTATAAACCCTACAACTTCTGTATGAAACATTTTTCCTAAAATGTCTCGTTTTCGAGATATTTGACCGTTTCCAGACTTTTCTCACATCCTGTATGTATTTTATTAGTATCTGATACATTTCAATATCTGCTGAAAGACATGTATCATATCGGTAACAAATACGTATTAGTGTAATTGAAGCTGGTCGGCCGAATTAGGCATTAAGCCCGATTTATTATACAATGAGGTTTTAAGCAGGTTTTAGTGCAGTAGCAGTGGGTCGTAAGAGAGCGACTTCCGGTGTAGTAGATCGTGACAGTAGTTGTATGCGAAATGAACAAAATTCATTTCTTACGGCGTACGACCTACGACCTACAGCGAACGGCGACACGGCATACACAGTCACGGGGAAGTGTATCTATTTTCTCATTGTATTTTCATCAATTTTCATCGATATCTTCTTCTTCTTAAATATTTTGGCGTTTTTCATCAATATCATGTCGATTGAAGGAGAAATGATAGGTTATCTGCTACGTCGTATGATGTGTCTACGAAATCTCATTGTAGATAAAGCTTGGTCGTAGGAATCGCGCTACGGCTTGCGGTCTTACGGCCTACTCCCTACTGCTACTGCACTACAACCTCATTGTAGATCGGGCTTTAGACGCCATATATGTGCGTACCGCGGATAGTGCGTGATAGTGCCTATACCGCCGGCTGCGTTTTGGTAAGTACTGACGATGTGATAATCATTTAGTAGAGTTGCAAGATCGTTCCGTAATTTCTGCTGTTGTTTTTATCGCACATAACGTTGCAATAACGGAACGATATCCGTAGTGTACTGTGACTGTGCTGTTTGGAAGGAAACATAACCTATCTTATACTGAAATAGATCAAGGGATGACGGGTGACTCCGTGTGAATGTGAATTGATTGATAATCAAATAGATACCAATATAGGTCATATAGATTGGTATAGCATTAGGAATGAAATTTTCAACATATCTTTTTTCAGGATGTAGTATTGTCATCACATGACTTCCAAGAAGTGCACTTTCATAAAACTGTGAGCCTATATATGAATATATGGTTCCGTTTGAGTAAATTACGGCATTCAAGAGAACAAAAATATGGACGCGTAGATGATAAAAATACAGGCAATCCTGTTGAAGAACATTAATTGTAATAACTCAAATACTTCGGGCGACGTGCGTACTCGGAAAACGATCACGAGGGAACGGGGAGTGAGCGAATAGATGCACGGGCAGCGCGCTTAAGTCATCGGTAAAAAATACAATAGATGTCAGTACTCTATATGCGAAGAGTGATCGTGGGTCGTACAAAATACGCGTGGCGCGCTAACAGGAGGGCAACAAGAAAAAGGCGAGAAAAGTATCCAAAGTTGCAGGGGTTGAAAAAAAGCAGTCAATAAGGGTGGGGTTGAGAAAAATTTTACATTTTTGAATTTTTTAAAGTTGTGCCGAATTGTGCTAAGCGAGTATATTAACTTTTCTTAATGACAAAATGTCCTCCAATCGTTAGTTTTCGAAGCACAACAGATCTAAAGGAAACAGTTTTTAGGAATTACAATTTTCAGATCGCTATACCTTCTGAACGGTGACAGAGAATGGAATTCTGCGAGTTGTGCTGAGTTGTGCTAGTAGAGGACAAAAAGAAAACTACAATAAAAGTACCGAAAGTTGCAGGGGTTGAAAAGAAATTAAACAAAGGGGATAGGGGTGAGAACAAAATTTTACATTTTTGTATTTTTTAAAATTATGCTGGATTGTGCTAAGCGAGTACATAACCTTTTCCTAATGACAAAGTGTCCACCGACCGTTAGTTTTCGCAGCACA
Source organism: Leptothorax acervorum (assembly GCA_035220615.1). Taxonomy (NCBI): domain Eukaryota; kingdom Metazoa; phylum Arthropoda; class Insecta; order Hymenoptera; family Formicidae; genus Leptothorax; species Leptothorax acervorum. Next base: position 41,668 of record JASTWQ010000277.1, on the reverse strand, counting down.
ACTATCTAAAGGAACGAGTTTTTAGGAATTACGATTTTCAGATCGCTATATCTTCTGAACCGTGAAAGGGAATGGAATTCTGCGAGTTGTGCTGAGTTGTGCTAGTTTAGGACAACAACAAAACTGCAATAAAAGTACCGAAAGTTGCAGGGGTTGAAAAGAAATTAAACAAAGAGAGTGGGGGTGAGAACTAAATTTTACATTTTTGTATTTTTTAAAATTGTGCTAGATTGTGCTAAGCGAGTACATAAACTTTTCCTAATGACAAAGTGTCCACCGACTGTTAGTTTTCGCAGCACAACTGTTGTGAACGAGTGGCCGAGTGATTATATGATTTGTATAGCTTTAACTTAAACATTTATTGACGTTATACAGTCGAATATCTGATAAAAATATATGCACGCTACTGTGTTACACGTTATGTGCGCAACGGCTTACTCGCCGATCCCTCTCTTGATCAACCATCGAACAGCAACCAACTAGACGCGTCGCTACAGTCTCCCCCACTTAATTGGAATACTTAAAGTAATACTTAATATAATTATCGCGGACGAGTGTAATCGTTTAAATATCGGGGTTGTCGGTGCGGCCGATTTGACCGTCCAATAGGACCAGGTTGTCGTCTTTGGTCTTGTGGTTGCGGATCCGCTTGCGGATCCGGTTGTGGCACCAGTTGTGGATCCGGTTGTGGATCCGGTTGTGTTGCGACGTTCAGTCTTGGAACATTTTCAATTGATGGATGTCTGAATTCGAGAAGCCTTCAGTTGCGCACAGTACAATTGCACACCTTGTAATTGTACACCGTGCTATTAGACACAAAAAAATTGCGCACCGTTCGATTGGACACGGTTCGATTGGACACGGTTCGATTGGACACCGTCCGATTGGACACGGTTCGATTGAACACCGTTCGATGGACACGGTTCGATTGGACACGGTTCAATTGCGCACAGCTCTATTTCGCACAGTTCTATTGCGCACCGTTCAATCGCGCACCGTTCAATCGCACACCGTTCAATCGCGCATCGTTCAATTGCACACCGTTCAATTGCCCACGAGCAATTGCGCACAGTTCTATTACGCACATGGTGTACACACACACACATACGCGGGGGTGCAAGGGGGGGCCGAAAGCCCCCCTCCCGCAACCCCTTCGCCTGTAGGCTGGGTGGACCTCGCTTTATGAGAACTGTGCGCAATTGCTCGTGGGAAATTGAACGGTGTGCAATTGAACGGTGTGCAGTTGAACAGTGCGCGATTGAACGGTGTGCAATTGAACGGTGCGCGATTGAAAAGTGCGCAATAAAACTGTGCGCAATAGAACTGTGCGCAATAGAACTGTGCGCAATTGAACCGTGTCCAATCGAACGGTGTCCAATCGAACCGTGTCCAATCGAACGGTGTCCAATAGAACCGTGTCCAATCGAACCGTGTCCAATCGAACCGTGTCCAATCGAACGGTGCGCAATTTTTTGTGTCTAATAGCACGGTGTGCAATTGAAACGTGTGCAATTGTACTGTGCGCCAGTGAACCTCTCCCGATTGTGAATCCTCTCCCCCACTTTAAATATCCCGGTGCATGATGATTTAAAGGAGTTACTGGAGGGCTTATAAGGACGTAGAGCATCCAGTTTGATGCGTAGTTTGCGATTTAGGTATAGTTCTGCAGGTGATTGTCCACAGACTAATGGAGTTGAACGATATCGAAGAAGTATCTCCTGTAATTTGACGTGTATTGCTCGATTATCATCAGCGAGAGCTTTCAGAGGGCTAACTTCAGAGTCTGGACTGTTCTTTTGGCAAGACCGTTAGTAGCAGCATGTCGTGGTGCAATAAATTTCTGGAAAATGCCATTAACTTTGCAATACGATTTGAACTCTGAGCTTGTAAATATTGTCGCGTTATCAGAGACGAGAACTTGTGGATATCCGTGACTGGAAAAGATATTATCCAGCAGTTAAATAGTATTGATAGATGTAGGGGCTGAAGTTAATGCTTTGATTTCAAGCCATTTTGATTTTGCATCAATACATACCAGAAAATTGTAATCAGCGTATGTGGCGTAATCAATATGTATACGCTCCCAATTACTTGTAGGTTCATCCCAGGAATGCAGTAGAGCTTTAGACGGATTTGAGCGCAGAATAGCACAGGATTTGCATGCCTTAACAAGATTTTCGATATCCTTATCAATTCCTTTCCAATAAACATAACGTCGGGCAAGCTGTTTCATCTTGGTAATCCCTATGTGTGTTGAATGAAGTTCCTGGAGTACTTGCTCTTGAAGGCTCTTGGGAATAACAACTCGTTCATTATTGAATAGAATACCATGGTTCAGAGTGTATGGTGAATCGATAGTTTGAGTTAGAAGATTACGTTTGACAGATCCTAGTTCATCATCTTTGTCAGTTTCTGTGACGACCATATCAGCTGTGAGAAGGTCGGTTGCTATTAAGGAAATTGATTCAGCACAAACTTGATGAACTTCTTCTCCCAGCAGAATATCAACTGAGTTAGAATTTCGCTGGACTGGTGCTCTGGATAGACAATCAACATTTACATTTGCTTCACCACGCTTGAATTTAACTGTATAGTCAAAACCGGATAAAAATGCTGCATATCTGAGTAAACGACTATTATAGCTGGTCGATGTTTTTTATGGTGGAAAATCCGAGTTAACGGTTCGTTATCCGTAAAAAGTATAAAATATCGACCAAAAAGATAATTAAAGAAATGGTTGACACCAAAAATTATGGCAAGTGCCTCTCTGTCTAATTGACTATAATTACGTTCAGCTGCCGTGAGAGATCTTGACGCGTATGCAATCGACCTTTCTTGCTCATTGATAATGTGGTTCATTACTGCAGCGATACCAGTTGGGCTTGCATCACAGGTTAAGATTACAAGAAAATCTGGATCATAAGGTACCAATACACGATCACTGGCCATTTCATTTTTGAGATGTGTAAAAGCAGTTTTACATGCCGCTGTCCATTTGAATCTGTGATTTTTCTGAAGTAGACTTCGAAGCGGTGCTGTCTTGGTGAGATGATCTGGAATAAACCGGGCGTGGTATGTAACCATTCCGAGGAAACGACGAACATCATCCACTTCTTTTTGGCGAGCCATATCAAGAACTGCTTGAACTTTTGCTGGAGACTTTGAGATCTGGTTATGTTGAACTATATGACCAAGACACTCGATTCTTTCTGCGAAGAAGATGCATTTTTCTTTATTCAGGTGTATGTCATAAGCTTGTAGACGGGCTAAACATGCTTCGAGGTTTTGCAGGCATTCTTCCATTGTATCTCCATGTACGATCACGTCATCGAAATAAATTCCTGTTTTCTTCAGGCCCTGGAGAATTTGTTCTAACGTGCGATTAAATTCGGCTGGTGCTGCTTTATTTCCAAAACTTAATCGGTTCATGCGATATGTGCCATGATGCGTAGTGATTGCTTGAATTAGGCTGCTAGCGTAATTTACCGGAATATGTAAATATGCTTTGTATATGTCTAATCTACAGAAATATTTAGAATGACGTAGACTGTTGAGGACGTCAGGAACGCTCCGGATTTGATGCTTCGAAGTTACAAGACATTCATTGACACCTACTTTATAATCGACGCAAAGCCGTACGCCACCATCTTTTTTCGGAATTACAACGAGGGGTGATCCCCAGTCACTAGCTTCTACGTTTGAAATAATTCCCGCTTTTTCTAAACTATTGAGTTCTTTTTCAACTCGTTCGCGCAGAGCAAATGGTACATTACGTTCCTTAGTATAGACTGGTGTGGCTTTTTCACGTAATTTCAGGGAGACTGTGTGATTTATAATACAACCTATCTTTTGTTCAAAAACTTTAGAATACTGTGTAAGAAGATCATTAATCGAATGAATTGATTCAAAAGTAGAGGTCCGCGAGTCAGTCTGCATGTCCGTGTCAACATCTTCAAGGTTTATTTCTAAATGGCGTATCCATATGCGACCTAAAATAGCTGGGCGACCTTTTGGTACAATATAAATTTCCTCTGACGATTTGTGCCTTTTGTATGAAACTTCGATAGTAGCTTTACCCTTAGGAATAAACATATCATTAGTATAAGCTCGAAAACATATTTTAGTAGGCGCTAAAGATACATCGAGATTTAATTTCTGAAATTTATCTTCCGGCAATAAAGTAAAACCAGCTCCGGAATCAACTTCAAATACCGCTGGTTTACCATTTAAAAGTGAGAAAATATTTTTGTAAGTCAATCGTTGAGATTTGTTCGGCTGGGCTGTCATACATATCAATAATTTTACAATCTTGCTTATTACCTATAGAATCAACAAAAATTTTATTAATACCAACCAACTATATTTTCATTTGAATCATGAACGTACTTTGTCGAGTCTTCACTGCTGTTTGAATTAGAATTCGAATTAGATTGCTTTTTACAAGATTTTTCGTTTAATAGAGTCGTAATACACACTTTGGCAATTGACCCGTTTTTTGACAAGAATTACATTTGAGCTTATTTCGATTAGTCTGACACTCACCTATATTGTGATTATTCTGACCACACCTGAGACATAATCCGGCAATTCCAAGTGCATTATAATCAATCCTGGATTTCGATTTTGGTCTTGAATAAGAGCGATAGCGATAATTTAGAGTTTTTGATCGTATCCGAGCACGATTTTGATGCTGGTCACGCCTGGATGTATTCTGGGAAGAGACTTTGTTTATATCCGACGCTGTGTCATTTCCAGTTGTAAGCTGTTGTTTTGAGAGAGCTTGAGTTTCAAGTCTGGAGGCTTCTAACGCAATTGCCTTGCTTAAAATTTCTGGGAATTTGGTAACGTTGACTTGTAGAAGTTGCTCCTTAATCCAGCTGTCTTTAAGACCTCTGATAAATTGTGCCCTGAGAAATAGATTGGCAACAGAGACAACTTTATTGCACTCGCAGGTAACATTGAATTTGCATTCGGCCAGGTTGCTTTGGAGTGCAGCCACAAATTCTGGAATAGTTTAGCCTTCCTTCTGATATGTGCTGAAAAAATAATTCTGCGAGACAACTACACTTCTGTGCGGCGAAAGCATTTCCTGGAGATATTTCTTTAACTGATTATAGGTTGAGTCTTTGACAGGCTTGTCCGGGCCTAAAAGTGCTGAGAGGTTATTATAGTTGAGCCAATTGAGACGCATAGCAGTTGTGCCTTTTTCTGATCTTCCACGATGTTTTTCATGGCAAGATAATTCTCGAACCTTTCTAGATAACATTTAACCTTCTCTTTCGTCCGGTCAAAATTTTCGAAAGGTGGAATATTACTGAGGATCGGACTGAGATTAGTTGGCTCATTTTGCTGTTGAAATCTCTGTGATAACTGACAGGGGAACTACCCCAACTGTCCGGCTCCGATTTGATGCTCCTTTAAATATGTTGTTTAACACAAAAATTAAAAAGACACCTACTTTTTTATAGGCGCTCTAATTCATGTTTAGGGGGTGAAACACCTCTTCGAAAAAATCGGTTTTTCTCTTTCAGACCGAATATCTCCGGAACTATAAAAGATAGAAAAATTTTCCAAAATAAAAATTAAATTAAAAATACTTTGAACTAATTTTTTAGTGTGTGTACAGAGGCGTTTGTAATTATTTCTCAAAAATTGTTTATCGTAACATAACATTATCATATATGGTTGAATTCGTTAAAAAATAACCTTTTATTTGGTAATAAAAAAATTTTAAAATTTTGAAAAAAATGTATTAATAGCGAGGGTATATTTGAAAGTAAAAGAAATAAAAAAATTATTTTGTCATTATTTCAAAGTACTTTTGAAGCCATTTAATTTCCATTTTGAAAAATTTTTCTATCTTTTATAGTTTCGGAGATATTCGACCCGAAAGAGAAAAACCGATTTTTTCAAAGGGGTATTTTACCCCCTAAACATGAATTAGAGCGCCTATAAAAAAATAGGTCTTTTTGATTTTTGTGTTTAACAACATATTTAAAGGAGAATCAAATCGGAGCCGGACAGTTGTGGTAGTTCCCTTGTGAGTAACCAGGTTTTGTTGACAATTATTAAATGCCGTTAATAATTGCGCAAATTGATTAGCGTCCATGCAGGTAGCGAGTTTGATCGAATTTCTCTTTCTTAACTTTTACCTCGTCGCCAATTGTTGTGAACGGGTGGCCGAGCAATTATATGATTTGTATAGTTTTAACTTATACATTTATTGACGTTATTCAGACGAATATCTGATACAAATATATGCACGCTACTGTGTTACACGTTATGTGCGCAATGGCTGACTCGCCGATCCCTCTCTCGATCAGCAACCAACTAGACGCGTCAATCTAACAACTATCTGAAGGAAAGAGTTTTTAGGAATTACGATTTTCAGACCGTTATATCTTCTGAACCGTGACAGGGAATGGAATTCTGCGAGTTGTGCTGAGTTGTGCTAGTCGAGGACAACAAGAAAACTACAATAAAATTACCGAAATTTGCAGTGGTTGAAAATAAATTAAACAAAGGGGGTGGGGGTGAGAACAAAATTTTATATTTTTGTATTTTTAAAATTGTGCTGGATTGTGCTAAGCAAGTACATAAACTTTTTTTAATGACAAAATGTCCTCCGACCGTTAGTTTTCGCAGCACAACTATCTGAAGGAAAGAGTGTTTAGGAATTATGATTTTCAGAACGCTTTATCTTCTGAACCGTGAGAGGGAATGGAATTCTGCGAGTTGTGCTGAGTAGAGTCCTACATAATCAGAGATGCGACATTGAGTTGCATGGCCTGATTGCCTGCCTTATCACGTGGTTATAACGACATTTTGCTTCCTTATAATTGCATTTTATTAACAATCAGTGGTACATATAATGCACATTTGTATAATGTTAATGGTAATTTATTGGTGAAAACAGTAGTAGAAAAATATCTACAGTGATTCTATTTAGGAAACACTTACTCTTTCCCCCTTCTTCTCCTTGCAACTTAACCTCACTCTGTCAATTTCTCTCACTTATAAGTACTCATAATAGAAGCAACATGGCGGATAATCGCGATTAGATCGCGATAGCTCGATATATCAACCGTCAATGTCGCATCTCTGATTATCTAGGACTTTAGTGCTGAGTTGTGCTAGTCGAGGACAACAAGAGAACTACAATAAAAGTATCGAAAGTTGCAGGGGTTGAAAAGAAATTAAAGGGGTTGGGGGTGAGAACAAAATTTTACATTTTTGTATTTTTTAAAATTGTGCCGGATTGTGCTAAACATGTACATAAACTTTTTCTAATGACAAAATGTCCTCGGACCGTTAGTCTTCGCAGTACAACTATCTGAAGGAAAGTCTTTTATAGGAATTACGATTTTCAGATCGCTATATCTTCTGAACCGTGACAGGAAATGGATTTTTGTCAGTTGTGCTGAGTTGTGCTACTCACAATCTGCCAGACACATGCATAAAGGTATAGATTATAGCTTCATGGTCGATAAAATTTATAAATAAGTGTTATGGGTGAGAAGAAAATTTGACATTTTTTAATTTTTAAAAGTTGTGCCGGGTTGTGCTAGAATAGCACAACAATTTTTTTAAATAGTAGAAAGTCGTCAGATAAACAGTTCTCGCAGTACTGGTACTCGTAGAGACGTAGGTGTTCAGAAAAATTATATAAGAACCGAAACGCAATCGCGTAACTTTCGAATTGTAATAGATGATCAAATTCTGCTAATTGTGCTGTTATGTTATTTGAAAGTAACAGGAGGTGGACGAAAAAAGTGCTGAGAAAATTGGAGTGATTCAAACTCAACTGAAAAGGATGGGAAGTAAAATAGTTTGAATTGTGTGTCTTATTGTGCTAAACAAATAAACAACCATTTTTCCCAATAATAAAATATAGTTAGTGAATTTGTGTTGTCAACTTTAATAAAATGTTAGAAACGTATGTTTTTGAACTATAATAAATAGTTATATAAGAAGACATATTTTATTCATCTAATGTTTATGTGACAAATTATATATACAGTTTTCTGCGTCACCTGAAAGCAACGACGTGGACGTAGCGGTGTTCTGGTTTCTTTGCTTTTTTGTTTTTGTTTTTTTTGTATTTTTTTGCGTTTTTAATTTATGTATATTTTTTTATATTTTTAATATTATAAGTAGGTAGGCAAAGGGAGTTCTAAATTATTTGTTGGCGAGGGGTAAGAGGGGTAGGGGGGTTCCATGTAGTACCTAGAGAGACTCACAGATGGCGTTCGCGACCAAGATCACGGTCGATAATATTGATCGAGGTCACGATGTCTCTTTTACCATCCAAACTAGTCACATGGTCTTTTTTACCATCCGAACTAGTCCGATGGTACATACGATTGTTAACTGCACCTAGATAACATACTGAATTATAAGATTTAATTTCCCGGAGGGGGATCATGCAATTGCGTTGATAAGCCCGCGTTGGAGGAGGATTTAGGCGCGCTTGTCGGCACATAGTGTAATATTTCAAATAATATAAAGGTGATCAGCAATAATTTATGACACCAACAATAAATCATAGTGACGTCGATTTGTCTTCTTTTCTTTTCTGTGAAGAGCCCTTTGTCGAGGACTTCGTGTCCAAACATGTTTCACGACGCCATTTTGGAGTTGTAACGTCATGCACTACGTATCTTTTTCTCGCTCGACTCATTCCCCTTCGCGTTCTCGATCTTTCCTCCTCGGTATTTTAATATTTTAATAATATAATAATTTTATTGGTTCCTTAAATAGTTTAAAAAAGAGATTATCGCAAGGCATAATTTAAATAAGGAATAGAGGAGAAGGAGGTGGAAGGAAAAATAATTTAAAATATTATACATTTATTTATGTTAAATCTTCTTTACAAGATACGTGTATTGCGAGGTTTATCAAAATTGAAAAAGAAAAGATACAATTAAGTATGTAAAAATGTATGCACAATTATACATATGTGTGTGTGTGTGTGTGTGTACGAAAAATTTTTGGTTCTCACTCATTGTGCCGGTTCTTCCACGATTCGTTTCCAATGTCCATCGGATGTTTGTTCCCAGTCGATTGGATATTCATCAATTTGATAATACTTATAAAAATCCGAATTCTTCCAAATTCAATGATGCTCCAATGTCCGATGTTTAGGGCACGACTTGTACAGTCGCGGACAGAGTAGTTGCAACACTTTTTTTCGAATGAATTTAGGAACGCGCATTTAGATTCAGGATGAGAACTTCTAACCTTCGCTCATGCGCAATAACAATATTAATGTATCGTCAAACTCAATATACAATGTGTAGCATAAACTTCAACGATAAATATTATTATATGTGCTGCAAGATATCGGTAATAAATATAACCTCAAATTCGTCAAATCTAATAAATGTAGCACATTACAACAGGAAATATTAAAATTTTTGAATCCGTTGATCTTGTCAATATTTAGGGATATATATATATATATATATGATTAAAGATATTAATTGCATAATCATATTATATTGAAAAAAATATTTCTCTAATTATATAGATTACACAGGGTTGGTTTTTAAACTAATTGTAAGTATAGTTAAATATAAGTTAATTATTAATGGTTTATAAAATTAATTTAGTTACGTTAAAAGTTGCATGAAAAGAAAACCAACTCAATTAGGGGAGACCGGGGCACCATGGGCCACAAAAATTCAAACTCTAAAAAGTACTTTTAAATATAAGATTTTTTGTCTCATTTTTTTTTAATAGTTAAAGCAATATGTATATTTTAAAATTTAGTTGGTGTATTTGGTAAATATTTATTAGTTTTTAAGAAAAAAATTAAAACATATTTTTTGAGAAATGACCCAAGGTGCCCCATACCCGGGGCACCATGGGTCTGTCACTGGGGCACTATGGGTCACACACAAAAATTAGGTTTATTCATTCAAGAAGTAATGAAAAGTTACAAAATTTGAAAAGGAATTTTATTTTACATTTTCTTATCACACTGTTCAGGATTGGGCAAAACAAACAAGATGACAGATCGACTCATTACTAAAATATTATTTTCTAAAAAAAAAAACTAAATTCTGCCATGTTTTCTTTGATCAAAAATAACATTTTACAAACAAAAGACAAATATTACTTCATAATCTTTTCTTTATCTAATTAATTAATAACTCTTTATTAATAATAATTAATAACTTTTAGGACTTCCTTTTATTTCTTTATTGGTTTTCTTTTCCGTGTCTTCTTTCCCTTTTCTTCTTGTTTTTTCTTTTTTTGTGAATGTAAAATAACTATTTTGTACTGCCTCGTTTTATCATAAATAAGTTAGTGTGCGACCCATGGTGCCCCAGCATTGGGTGGCCCATCGTGCCCCAAGTGCACTTAATGTAGAAAACGGTGAAACGTAATCGAAAAAATAAATGATGCATGATTATCTATAGTGCAATAAAATGACAAAAGATGCTAGAAAGTTGCATCTGATTTTTATTTACGTTTATATTCTACTACAAAAGCGATATTAAAACATTTCTAGATGTTTAAAAAATTACTTACGCATCACAAAAACCATTTATGTCGCGTGCTTCTTGAGACAACGGACTTTGATCACTGCCATCTAGATACGAAGTATAGACAACAAAGTAACTGTCACATGATATCAGTTTTACCAACCTAAACATTCTGGATTAACCTAAACAGTCAATGACCCATGGCACCCCGTGGCTCATGGTGCCCCGGTCTCCCCTACAAGTTACGTTAAGATTAAATTAACTTAAGTTAAATTAAAATTTATTTTTTTAAAGAATTATTTATATTATATTAAAATAACGTAATTTTTTATTAAATCTGATTACTCTAACTAACAAAATATACAATTACAATATGGATCATCAAATGTATTTAATATTTTACTTGTAAATTTGTAAAGTTTATATGTTAATTATGAGGTTTGTAGTTTTTATTTTATTTATTATTTGTAGTTTATAAAAATAACAAAGAAATTGTTTTTCTATATAAAAATGTATATATTTTATCTTTTATAATTATGAAAATTGTGCAGAATTACCATAAAATAACTAAGCTACTTAATTCGCCAGTGATAATTAAACAAATTCAGAATCTTTAATCATCTTTTCGAAATGAACTTTATTGAAAGACTGCGAGCCGACCAGATTTGTCAGATTCACACAGCACGTTTCAAATCAAATCGAGATGATGAAATTCGACCATGGATTTGGTCCGTTGATGTAGATAGTTTAAATTAATTTTAATTTTTATTGCGAAAAATATTACCCCAGCCAGGAATATTTTTCGCAATAAAAATTAAAATTAATTTAAACTATCTACATCAACGGACCAAATCCATGGTCGAATTTCATCATCTCGATTTGATTTGAAACGTGCTGTGTGAATCTGACAAATCTGGTCGGCTCGCAGTCTTTCAATAAAGTTCATTTCGAAAAGATGATTAAATATTGCCAGTTTAGTCGATTAAAGATTCTGAATTTGTTTAACTAAGCTACGTTGCAAGTTATTAACTTTTAAAATTTTTTTTAACTTTTAACTATTTAACTAGTTATTACCCAACCCTGGTTTACATAATTCTCTTTTCTTTACACACACACACTTCTTAAATTTACATTTTTTAATAAAAATTACAATTTTAATAAATATAATTACAAATAAATAAATATTTTAATTATTAAAAATAAAATTATTAATACTTACGACGCGCATATAAATAATAATATTGATTTTTGCAAAGTAGTTATATTTAGTAAATATCATAGCATTTTTTGAGCAGGCTTAAACATTTCTTATTAACTTAAAATATATTATTGTGCCAAAGAAAATAGTATGTTGCTTATACATGCATAATACATGTATATAAATGAAATAATAATAATTTTGTATTTTATTGAATAACTCTTTTGTTTAATAACATGTTGCAAACGTTTGGGCATGTTAGATATAAATTTTTGTTAAATAATCAAGTTTAATACGCTTCCATTCTTCTGGTAATCGTAATTTCAGTTCTTTGTTCTTATAGGTGTAATCCGAATATTACGATCCGACAAATCTCATAATTTTTCTAGAAGATTTATTTTTATCTAAAATTCCGCCAATGAAAACCAATTCGCTTAATCCTCTGGTCAAAATACAATTACCGTAAACCATTATATTTTCGCCACTGTGTTTTATGATGGATCTCAAATTGTTTACTTTCAATTCTTCATTTGCTTTACTACGCTATATCATTTTCCGTCCATCAAATGTTAAAATGTTAAATTCGCTTTTATCGGCGAATATAACACATCATTCCACCAGGCTTGCTCTTTAGAAATAAAATCCTTAGTAAAAAATAATCTTTTCTTACGATTTGCCTCATTTATGAATGGCTAATTTAACATTTTTGTATCTGATGGACGGAAAAGAATATAGCGTAAAGCAAACAAAGAATTGAAAGTAAAAAATTTTAGACCAACCACGAAACACTGTAGCAGAAGTTTAATCGTTTAGGGTATATATATATAAAAAATTATTATTATTATTACTTATTATATAGATGAAGTTTATATATCATTAATTCATTATAATGGAAGTGAAAAATTCAAATAATAATTAACCCTTAAAGGTCACACCTTCCGAGAATCCCGTAAAGGTCACACTGGGTGAAATACACCCCAGCGTGTTTGCACGTGTATAAAAAATTGTAGGTAACCTTTTAAAAAAAAAAAAAAATATCCTGTTGTAGTTTGTCTTCCTTAAAAAGACTGTTTAGGTTTGATTTCCAAAAAATTAATTTAACATATGTAAAAAAATTGTTGAAAAAAAATAGTCGGAAAAGTGACTTTTTTCACAAAAACTAATGTAACTTTTTCAATTTTTAAGATATCTTAATTTTTCAAACGGTTTTTTCATCCTCAGATGATGCACTTTTCACTGATTATTGCAGTTTATACGGCCGTTCCGAAAAGTACATTTATTTTGAGGTATGAAGGTGCGATTTTTTGCGGAAAAATGAAAAGGCATTTTTATGGAAAAAATAGCAATATATTTATGAAAAATGGTTTAAAAAATATGAAAAAAATATATTTACGTTGAAAATGACATACTTTAAGTAAATAAAAAGGTTACAATTTTTTATTCGATGCCATAGGCACATTCAACGCATAAATATGCGCGATGCTTGTCGCACATCGGTCGAAGGCAAGTGGGACACATGGAGCCCGTCTTTTTATCAGTTCCTCTCGGGAAAATTTGACATCTTTTTTGCCTATCCAATTTTGGGCGGTTCTCTCCAAATGCAGGCCTGTCCTGGAGGTGCAGGATATTCGCAATACCTGCACCTCCTGCAATACCGCATTTGATGTCCTTGCGAATTGTTGGTATTGTGTATCGTTCTTGCAGGTGTGCCTTGACCAAATGTAAATATATATATATATATATATATAATTCCGAGACGCCCACTTTGAACGGCTGCCGAGAGAGACCTAACGAGCCGAAAAATATACCACCGACGGGGATCGATACTTGAAGGTCCCAACTACCTGTACATGGCGGCACAAGGCCCATTTTCATTAGTTTACTGGGTCGTTTTCAAAATCAAAAAACGCTGGGGTGTATTTTACCCAGTGTGACCTTTAAGGGTTAAAATTCCAGGAAGACAAATATTGTTAGTAATTATTTATTTATATAATATTATGACGTGTATTCAGTTCAAATATATACACAACATGCAACATGCATACATGCAGGACGTATAAAGTTCATGCAATGAGAATCAGTAAGCAATACATCAATCAATAGCGCAAGACAACTGCATAATTAACAATTTACGTCGTGAGTTTAGAACAATTACATATGCGAACAGTTCAAATACAATTCCAAAAAAATTACAAGTTTTAAGCGGTAAACAAACTCGCAAAGTAAATAATACATAGATATATTGCAAAACATCGCAAATGTAGGTATTCCAGTAATAATAGATAATCAATTATATATGTAATAAATACTTTTAGGAATAAAATTGCAATAAGGGTTGAGACTACCGATTTACAAGATTATAGATTAATACTATTAATATATATATAATAATATTAATAAAACCCAGACAGCAAATCTGTTACTAATCTCCATTTTACAAAATATTTTGCTACAACTTTTGAACGCAGAAAAACTGCAGATTTAAGGATCTAATATACAATGTTGTTCCGGAGAACAAAAAACTCAAAGTTTAAATATTAATTTAATCCCTTGTAGAAAAATGTCTCAGAATTTTTTAGATTATTTATCAAAATTTTTATAAAAATTTTAAGATTTTCTTTGAATTTTTTAGCTTTCTCAAATTTTTTATACGAATTGAAACGTAAAAAAAAATGAACAAAACGCAATTTATCAGAAATGTTTATACATACAGAAATATTCCGAAAATTCTTATTTAATTATTTCTGAAAGTATCTGAGGAACTTGACATACTTTTTACATGCCCAAACGTTTGCAGCATGTTATTAAACAAAAGAGTTATTCAATAAAATACAAAATTATTATTATTTCATTTATATACATGTATTATGCATGTATAAGCAACATACTATTTTCTTTGGCACAATAATATATTTTAAGTTAATAAGAAATGTTTAAGCCTGCTCAAAAAATGCTATGATATTTACTAAATATAACTACTTTGCAAAAATCAATATTATTATTTATATGCGCGTCGTAAGTATTAATAATTTTATTTTCAATAATTAAAATATTTATTTATTTGTAATTATATTTATTAAAATTGTAATTTTTATTAAAAAATGTAAATTTAAGAAGTGTGTGTGTGTAAAGAAAGGAGAATTATGTAAACCAGGGTTGGGTAATAACTAGTTAAATAGTTAAAAGTTAAAAAAAATTTTAAAAGTTAATAACTTGCAACGTAGCTTAGTTATTTTATGGTAATTCTGCACAATTTTCATAATTATAAAAGATAAAATATATACCTACATTTTTATATAGAAAAACAATTTCTTTGTTATTTTTATAAACTACAAATAATAAATAAAATAAAAACTACAAACCTCACAATTAACATATAAACTTTACAAATTTACAAGTAAAATATTAAATACATTTGATGATCCATATTGTAATTGTATATTTTGTTAGTTAGAGTAATCAGATTTAATAAAAAATTACGTTATTTTAATATAATATAAATAATTCTTTAAAAAAATAACTTTTAATTTAACTTAAGGGGTCGTCTCACTGTGAACGCTCGAAAAATTCGCTATTTTTATAAATTTTTTTTTGGCAATACCAATGCAGATAATTGAATGAATGTTTTTAGTACTTATTAGGCATGCTTTAAACAACAAAACATATTTTTTGTAGAATTTTTAGTCAAGTTTATTTAATGGAAAATACAACAATGCGAACAAGTAAAAAAAAAAGGTTGGTCCACGGCGGACATTGTAACTACTTTTATAATCATCTGAAACAAAAAAACCAAAAAGATTCTTGATTAGTATGAGTGTCGCTATAGCATGAACCTCCAGAAATAATTTATGTTTGAAAATGAAAAAATGGTGGAGGTTTAAAGAAAAAACTTGAATAATTTTAATTTTAATTTTTCAAACATAAATTATTTCTGGAGGTTCATGCTATAGCGACACTCATACTAATCAAGAATCTTTTTGGTTTTTTTGTTTCAGATGATTATAAAAGGAGTTACAATGTCCGCCGTGGACCAACCTTTTTTTTTTTACTTGTTCGCATTGTTGTATTTTCCATTAAATAAACTTGACTAAAAATTCTACAAAAAATATGTTTTGTTGTTTAAAGCATGCCTAATAAGTACTAAAAACATTCATTCAATTATCTGCATTGGTATTGCCAAAAAAAAATTTATAAAAATAGCGAATTTTTCGAGTGTTCACAGTGAGACGACCCCTTAAGTTAATTTAATCTTAACGTAACTTGTAATTGAGTTGGTTTTCTTTTCATGCAACTTTTAACGTAACTAAATTAATTTTATAAACCATTAATAATTAACTTATATTTAACTATACTTACAATTAGTTTAAAAAAAATTAACATTACCCAACCCTGTGTAATCTATATAATTAGAGAAATATTTTTATCAATATAATATGATTATGCAATTAATATCTTTAATTATATATATATGTATGTATATCCCTAAATATTGACAAAATCAACGGATTCAAAAATTTAATATTTCCTGTTGTAATGTGCTACATTTATTAGATTTGACGAATTTGGGGTTATATTTGTTACCGATATCTTGCAGCACATATAATAATATTTATCGTTGAAGTTTATGCTACACATTGTATATTGAGTTTGACGATACATTAATATTGTTATTGCGCATGAGCAAAGGTTAGAAGTTCCCATCCTGAATCTAAATGCGCGTTCCTAAATTCATTCAAAAAAAAGTGTTGCAACTACTCTGTCCGCGACTGTACATGCGGCTGGCTAATTGCGGTCGATCTACTTGATTAACGTCTTGGCCCACGTCTTGGTTTTTATCCACATTCGCATACTCACGATC
The DNA here is from genome assembly GCA_035220615.1 of Leptothorax acervorum. Taxonomy (NCBI): domain Eukaryota; kingdom Metazoa; phylum Arthropoda; class Insecta; order Hymenoptera; family Formicidae; genus Leptothorax; species Leptothorax acervorum. Next base: position 25,122 of record JASTWQ010000277.1, on the reverse strand, counting down.
CAAAAAACATTTCGGTTTTGATGGTGGTGGTTTGCGTTGCAATTCATACACAGAATCATGGTTTAAAGATTTAGTTGAATACACTGTGTTGAAAAAATAATCTTGAACTACAGCACAGCATGTCTCAATATCAAGAGAAACGTGTTCCAAACACATATCTCGTATATCCGTAATCTGACAGGTCTGCAATACTTTATGTTTAGGACACCACTTGTTAGTGCGAGTGAGCACGTTTTGAAATCCAAGTTCTCGATCGCAAAGATTATGCGCAAACAATAATGTTTAGCCATTCCCGCGTTGTCCATATTTAACAGTTACAGCGTGCTTGAATTTTTTCAAAAACTCGATACGACGAGAAGGTAACTAACTGACGTCCGTGCTCGCTGGAAAAACTAACTGAAATGCTGTAGTGTACATGACGTACACTGTAGATTTTAGTTACCAAGGTTGAATTTTCTTGGAAACACAGGTACCTATGGAACAGCAAAGTATGGCGCGACTGATACCCGTCATAGTTTTCTATTTCAAGAAAGACTACATTATAAATTATCGTGACGCCGAGATGTCTTCACTTTATTTTTTAGTGAAAAGCCTTTTATCTAGGCTACGTGTCTGAACATGTTATATTGCACAATTTGTGTAAAAATTTCGGAACACAGATACCTATAAAACAGCAGGGTATGACGCGACTGATACCCGTCATGGTTTTCTATTTCAAGAAATAACCCTTTATAAATTTTCATGCCGTCGAGATGTCCTTTCCATTTTTGTGAAGAGCCTTTTATCTGGGTTACGTGTCCGGATATGTTATATTGCACTATTTGTGCCAACATTTTGAAACATAGGTACCTATAAAACAGCAGGGTATGACGCGACTGATACCCGTTATGGTTTTCTATTTCAAGAAATAACCCTTTATAAATTTTTGTGACGTCTAGATGCCCTTTCCATTTTTTGTGAAGAGCCTTTTATCTTGGTTACGTGTCCGGATATGCTATATTGCACTATTTGTGCCAACATTTTTAAACATAGGTACCTATAAAACAGCAGGGTATGACGCGACTGATACCCGTCATGGTTTTCTATTTTAAAAAATAACCCTTTATAAATTTTTGTGACGCCGAGATGCCCTTTCCATTTTTTGTGAAGAGCCTTTTATCTGGGTTACGTGTCCGGATATGCTATATTGCACTATTTGTGCCAACATTTTGAAATATAGGTACCTATAAAATAGCAGGGTATGGCGTGACTGATACCCGTTATGGTTTTCTATTTCAAGAAATAACCCTTTATGTCTTCGCGGCTGTAAGCAAAAGCGTTATACAATAGAATTGAGCGCCGATGACAGGCTGCTGTAATTTATGACCAATTATCGTGACGCTGAAATGGCCTTTCCATTTTTTATGAAGAGCCCTTTTTCTGGGCTGCGTGTCTGGATATGTTATATTGCACCATTTTGTGTCCAAATTTTTTAGAAACAAATAGCAGGATTCAAATTCTAAGGGATATTACCTCCCTCTCTGCGATGCTCTAGTTGGAACGAGAGAAAAAGCGATAGACGAAAAATATATAAATGGAAAACGAAAGGCGTCAAAATCGCAGTCTATGCCAGGCATCAGTCGTGACTTTGCTGTGTGTCGTATAAGAAAACTTTACTTCGAGCTACTTCGAGCGCTCGACTTTTAAAATATCGTACAGTACGCGCAAGTGAATAAAAAGTAAAGTGATTGATAAGTGACGTTGCGAATATTGTTCTCAAAATAATGGAACGAGAGAATAATAATTGGGAGGCAATAATGGACGTAGATTCATCCGATGAAGATCGCGCATTATCGGATGACAGTGGGCGCGATAGCGATTCACAAGGGGATGACCAACGAACCGAAAAAATTGTATATCGCGACGAGATTCTCGCGCTAAGTGGGCGCACAAAATGTTGCGCAATATTTTTCTATTACACATTGGGCAATGACTATCGAGCATGCATGTCATGCATGATTGACATAGCGTCTGATACACAAGATATATACATTTACGCCGTACGCAGACACGTAATCGAGCTGCATGACGCAATTGAGGGCCGGTACTGCTCCAATTGCAGACAAAAATTGTACCAAATCTTGCCATGCAATATGTGTCCTATTTGCACAGAGATGTGAAAAAACAGGATATTGTAAAAAAGCCATTGCATTATGGAACGTTTAAGAGAGCAAGTGCAAGAGCTGGCGGAGCAATCCGCTCGACTGAATTCGAGGGAAGAATTCACCGCGTGGGAGCAGCGATGCGACGAAATAATCGAGGAAGGACGTAGTTGCGCCAAGCGTCTACGATTATCAGTTCATGAGAGACAATCTTCGGTGGCTCAAATCACGCGACTCGAAAGATTTGGTACGTCAACGTTTCGTGCATGCAGGCGCCGGATACAGCGCGAGTGAGACAGGACTCCGATGGTGCGAAATCGATACGGCTTTTAAAACTCGTATACAAACTGGTGCGGTAATAAACTTATAACATATAGTGCCTCGCCAGTTTCTCGAAGATGCCAGAGACATTGTGCTTGATCGTGTGCGGACCATCATGCGAGAGCATGTAAATGTGAAGGTGAATACCGTGTTCAACGGTGAATTTGTGACAGGTGATAAACGTGCGGATAAAAGTTTCGCTACGGGAAACTTTGAACTCTTTCGTACGTCCGACCTGCGTGAGTGGTACGAGCGACGCGTTATCGAGCCTACGTTAGCCACCTTGGAGGAATTTCAGGAACGCGATAGTGGGTGGGCGTTGTCGCGTATACTGAATTTGACGATTAACGTGAACAAGTACAATCCTTTGCACGCGGGGTGTGTTGTGGAAATGCCGCGAGAGATAATGACAAAGAGAGCGGTGATTAACGTGCAGTCAAAGGACAATGCGTGTTTCGCGTGGTCGGTGGTAGCTGCTCTGCATCCAGCCAAAACAAATGCAAATCAACCATTCTCGTACTATACATCGGTGCTAAATCTTCAGGACATTAAATTTCCAATGACGCTGAACCAAATTAAGAAGTTTGAACGACTCAATGACGTGTAGATAAATGTATAAACTGTCGAGCAACAAGAGACGCTGGACATTCTCCCGATACGACACCGATAGTAAGAAGAATAGGCACGTCAATTTGCTGTACCTGCCAGATCCACGGGACGACAACGTGGGACATTTCGCGTGGATCAAGAACCTATCCCGCCTCGTGAGCTCGCAGTTGAGCAAACACAATGGCCGGAAATACTTTTGCGATCGGTGAGTACCTATACATTTTATATAAAATAAAAGATTGAAATAAATTATTTTTTTGTTTAAAAAGATAATAAATGATTATGTTTTTTCAGATGCTTACACTACTTTATTTCGAGCAAGAAATTGGAAGCCCACACCGCTGACCGAGAAAAGTATATTTCGTTTACGAAAAATGTCAAAGCACCGAAGATAAAAATGATCAGAAAACTTGCGTAAAGCTATGGTTCATCGATTCGTACAAATTTCTGAGTAGCAGCCTCGATAAATTAGCATCTTTTTTGTGCAGAGATAAGTTAAAAATTGTACGTTCTGAATTTTCACAATTATCGACCGAGGATTTTGATCTTTTGACGCGAAAGGGCGTATTTCCGTATGAGTACACTGACTGCGTCAAAAAATTGGAGGACCCATGCTTACCACCGCGCGAATCGTTTTACAGTTCTTTGACCGGTGACACTGTATCCAAGAGCGATTACGAGCACGCCGCGAACGTCTGGCGACGGTTCTCCATTCAGACCTTGGGCGAATACAGCGATCTATATCTAAAAACCGATGTCTTGTTATTGGCCGTCATATTTGAAAATTTCTGCAATAGCTGTGTCACGAGTTATGGATTAGATCCTGCGCATTATTATACTTTGCCAGGTTTCACGTGGGACGCCATGCTGAAATATACACGCATAAATTTCGAACTGCTCACCGACATTGACATGGTAATGTTTATCGAACGCGGTATTCGCGGCGGCCTCAGTCAATGTTCCGGTAGATATGCGCGAGCCAATAACAAGTACATGCCATCGTACGATCCATCGAAACCACCGTCGTACTTGATGTACTTTGACGTCAATAATTTGTACGGATGGGCAATGTGTCAACCATTGCCTTACGCAAATTTTCGATGGATCGACGACATCTCGAACTTTGACGCAAGCGCGATCGCTTCGGATTCCCCGACTGGTTACGTTCTCGAAGTTGATCTCGAGTATCCACAACATTTGCACGACATGCATGCTGACCTACCGTTCTGTCCGACGCGCGACAAACCGCCCGGCAAGCGGCAGGAAAAACTTCTCGCAACTCTTTACGATAAGAAACGTTACGTCATACATTACCGTAACTTGCAGCAATGTATTCGTTACGGTTTTCGCGTTACAAAGATACACCGCGTATTGGAATTTTCGCAATCTCCATGGCTCCGCGATTATATAGAACTTAATACGAAATTTAGAACGCAAGCAAAAAACGATTTTGAAAAAAATTTTTATAAATTAATGAATAACGCGGTATTCGGAAAAACCATGGAGAATTTGCGCAATCACGTAGATGTTAAACTCCTGACAAAACGGAATGGGAGATACGGTGCAGAAGCAATGATTGCGAAACCAAATTTCCATAATAGAAGTATTTTTTCGGAAAACTTGGTTGCCGTTGAACTGCGTAGACTCGAGGTGATGTTCAACAAACCGATCTACGTGGGTATGTGCACCCTTGACATATCCAAGACGTGTTTGTATCAATTTTACTACGAGTATATGTTACCACTGTATCACGACAAATTCAAAGTTATGTATACCGACACGGACAGCCTTATTTATCACATCGACTGCGATGACGTGTACAATATCATGAAGCGCGACCACCACAAATTCGATACGAACGATTATGCCGCGGACAACGCGTACGGTATACTACTTGCGAATAAAAAAGTACCGGGCTTAATGAAAGACGAAAACAACGGTGCGATAATGACGGAATTCGTCGGACTCAGAGCAAAGATGTATGCGTTGAGGGTGGATGGAAAAAGGATACAAAAAAGGTGAAAGGTATCAAAAGTAACATCGTAACGCGGACCATAACGTTCAACGATTACACGCAGTGTCTGCGAGATGAAACTGAAATGACTCGTCGCCAGTCGTGTATAAGATCGAAGCTGCACAAATTGTATACAGTGTCCGAAACGAAAATCGCTCTGAGTCCATACGACGATAAGCGATACATTGTGCCCAATTCTACCAATTATTCCACGTTGCCATGGGGACATTATAAAATAATTGTAACGTAATGTAGTATAATGTAGTATAATGTAGTGTAATGTAGTATAATAATAAGGATATTGTATTTCATATTTTTTATATGTATATATTGTATATTTCTTATATATATGTTGTATAATAAAGATATTGTATTTTATATTTTATATATTGTTGCGCCCGTGCCGAGACGCCCGGTAGAAGCCCGGTAGGCAGCCGCGAAGCGCTGCCTGACGACGTGCCTGACGACGCGCTTGACAACGTGCCGAACAACGTTGTTTACTAACAGTCGCCATTCAGATTATCCGCCGGGCCTTCGAGCCAGACAGACGTTTCTCACGAGCTTTCGTTGTATTCTCTGACCATATTAAACGAGTTCTCTTCCAACTGAGAGTGATTATTCCCGGAAACGGGATTGCGCGCCGCGTTCGCGAGTGAGTGTGTGAGTGAGTGCGGCGAATGCGCGGACGAGCGCAACATTTTGGGGGCTCGTCCGGGATCGGACGAGCGACCGTGGAATATACGAGCGGGATGACTTCAACGGCGCCTACCACGAGAAAGCGAGCCCGAGCGGAGACTCCCCAGTCGGATGCCCCGGAAGGGACGGCGATGACGACGGTTGCGGCGACCCTCCAGACGGTGATCCGGGAGGTGCGACTCCTGCGCGAGGAGCAAGCGCGGAGGGAAAGGGAGTACGCAGCGACGTTCCGCCAGCAGGAGGAGGAGCTCCGCCGTCTTCGGGGGACAATCTCCGGCAGCGGCATACAGCTAAGTCCTTCCTTTACTAGAGCGTCCGGGGACTCGGGAACGCGAGTCGCGAGCGGCGCGGGGGCGCGAATCGTGCACGAGGGGGACGCGGTCGCGAGCGGCGCAAGTGCGGGTTATGCGCACGCGGGGGAGAGAGACGCGGTCGCGAGCGGCGCGAGTGCGGGTTACGCGCACGCGGGGGAGAGACACGCGGTCGCGAGCGGCGCGAGTGCGGGTTTCGCGCACGCGGGGGAGAGAGACGCGGTCGCGAGCGGCGCGAGTGCGGGTTTCGCGCACGCGAGGGGGAGAGATCCGCGATCTTTATCGCGCTGTACACCGTACCCAGGAGTCTTTCAGCGATCGCGGGGGTAACGTCGACGGGTCGCATACCGATCGTTCGATGCTTGCGCGCGTTGTAATCCGTGACGAGACGCGGCAGCATGTCGACCCACTTGTAAGTTCCGTTGAGCGTAAACATCTTCCACATGCCGTTCTTTAACGTGCGATTGAATCGCTCGACGACCGATGCCTTCATCACCGAATATGTGGAATAATGATTGATGTCGTGTTTCCTCAGGAGATGTTGCACGTCGGCGTTGTAAAATTCCTTTCCCATATCGGTTTGCAAGTTTTTCGGGCATCTCTTGCTATCGCGAATTATCTTAGCGATAGTGTCGGCTGTCTCGCTTCCGCCTTTACTCTTGAGTGGCAGGGCCCACGCGTACTTGCTCAGCACATCAATAACGGTGGGTATATAGTGGTAGCCTTTATTGAAACGTGAGTACGGACGCATCTCGACGATGTCAGCCTGCCACAGGTCGTCGTACCCTCGCACTATGACGCGTTTTCGGGGAAAATTTCTTCTCGCCGGAGCATGCAGTTCCTTGACGAGTCGTTGCTTCTCGATATTTTTACGTCCATCGGATTTCGACAATGTCATGTTTAGCGGTACGATTAGTCGGCGCGTAATAATAATAATATGTGCAAAGAAATTATGATTTATATCTTCAACTTTTTTCAACCATTCAGTAGCCGTTTATTTCTGTTTATTGTCCTTCAATAGCGGTTCTTTGTCGTCCGCTGACCGTTTATAGCTATTCGTTAGCCGTTCATAGCCGTTCTTGAGCCGTTCGTTAGCCGCTTGATAGCTGTTTTTTAGTCGCTCGACAGCCCTCCGATAGCCGTTCCTGAACCGTTTTTTTCCGTTCGTTGCCGCTTGTTAGTCGTTCGTAGCCGGTCCTGGGCTGTTTGTCCATTGTTGTCCGTTGTCGTTTTTGATTCAGCGGTAATCGAATGCCGAAGCTCGTTTATCGCAATCCGTAACGCTTGCACGTCCTTCTCAAACGCAGTCAGCTTCTCGTCTGACTTTTTCAGTTGATTGCTTAACTTTTTAATGTAAAATTCCACGTATAGTTTGTTGACGGCGTCGGTATCAGCCTCCGGTTGCGCCACTTTACGAATCTTGCGCGACTTTGCGTCAAAATCCGTAGCGATGAGATATAGAGCGTTATTGTGCACGATATGTCTCACAAAATGTTGTAACGATGCGCCCCTAACCCGCATCGTTGTCCGGGCTACACCCGCCGGACACCGCCCGGCCGAACAACCGCCGGGCAGGAACGTGGGCGCGCTGCGCCCACCCCATTTTTTAATTACTAAAAACACGATCTCGCCGTAATAACGGCTCGAGACATCGCGGCCCGACCGAGCAGTCCGCCGACAAAGCCGACGGGACCCGAGCGCCGCCGAGCGCCGCCGAGCGCCGAAAGCAAGTTGACAGCTCCAACCGCGCGGCCGTCGACACACGTGCGCGCTGCTGTCAAACCCCCACGCCGGGCGCGCAAAAGTACCGTTACCCCGGCGGTATAAAAATGCGGGGCGCGAGCTTAAAATTCACTCTATCCTGATCCTAGAAAGCAGAAGTCGTGGTCGAGAGCTCTCTGTCCACGTTCGAGTGCTCTCGTTGCTGCTTATCCTACAAACGTTTCTGGTTCCTAATACCTGCGAAGGCAGAAAACCGAGGTGGAGAGCTCTCCGTCTCGGACGAGTGCTCTCGTCGCCGACGCTAAACGAATCCTGGCTAATCGGGACGGACCGGTCCGTATGTCCGAACGTTCCCGAACGCCGAACTACCGCCTGGATCCTTACGGATAATCACCGGGAACACCCGTATTCTCACCCGCGAACTGCTACGCGTGCTACTAAGGGATATAGTCACCGAGCCGTATTATTTTCCTTTATAATTAACGTCGATTAACGTACCGGGCATCCGCGCCTCCGAAATACTGACGCCGATAAATTCACCTGTGATATATTCCAGCATTAAATAAACGTACTGGGCATCCGCGCCTCCGAAGTACACACGCCGTGCATCTCATCGTTATTATATTCAGGTATTATTGCACGTACTGGGCAGCCGCGCCTCCGAAGTACCCGCGCCGATAATCTCATAGTTATTATATGTAAGTATAGTTGAACGCACTGGGCATCCGCGCCTCCGAAGTACCCTACCGGTGTTCTGTTTTATTGTAAATATATAATTGCGATATTCATTAGAAATTATAATAAACTAGCGATCCCCGACGAATCGATACACGACGGATCTCAGCGGTACAATCCACGCGCGATGCTAGTCAAAGCCTTTGTTATTCAGACAATTAAATAGAATAAATTATATCTTTATTTTCCTATAAACACTCTTCTCACGTTTATTGTCTCCGGACCTACCTAGCGAACTCCTGACCCGGCGAGCTAGTCCGCAGTTCGCTACCTAAAGGCGGGTCGTTATATGGCGCCCGAACAGGGACCGTTACGTACCGCGAGACAATAGACGAGAGTGAAAATGGCCAAAACGTGGATTTACCGTCTGACTAAGAGTCAGCTTATAACCGAGCTCGAAATGATAGGGTTAGAGACCGACGGGACGATCGATGATCTACGCCGCCGCCTGAGCCTTTACGTGGACGACCATCCCGAAATGGTTCAACCGGCCGTCGCAATAATCGAGGACTCGCGAATCGGGCCTACGGTGACAGTCACCGTACCGGAACCCGCGATTACGCCTGCCGTAACGGTGCACCCACCGACACCAACCCCGACCGCGACCGGACTTGAAGTGTTTTATCCTGCGGAAGGGGAACGCCCGAGTGAATCCCCCGCGAAGGTCGTGAATCAGATTCGAAAATGGGGGTGTCATTTCGACGGGAAGGACCCTGTCGCGTTCCTCGAGCGGTTGGAGGAATTAAAAGAAAGTTATCAATTTTCCGGGGCACAATTATTGATGGGGTTGCCGGAATTACTCCGCGGGGACGCGCTTCTCTGGTGCCGGAACAACCGACACAGCTGGAAAAATTGGGACGATTTTTGCGAGGATTTCCGCGACTACTTCCTTCCCCGGCGGTACCGCGCGCAACTCGTCCGCGAAATTCAAGCGCGATTACAACGGCCGGACGAGCCGTATCGGAAATTCGCGACGGAATTATGCACCATGATGCGACGGGCCACGGGATTTACCGAGGAGGACCAGATTGAGACTTTATATAGTAATATGCATCCGCGTTACCACCTGTACGTACGCCGGGATAACATCAAACGCACAAGAGATATCCTGCGCCTGGCGGAGGAATTGGAGCACATTGAAGAACAAACGCGGGCTCGCCAAGCTCCGCCCCCGAAGCCAGCAGCGGCCGCCGTCGCATATGACCGGTATGAGTGCTGCTGGCGTTGTAAGCAACGAGGGCATACAAGGTTCAATTGCCAGCGGCCACCCCGTCGTTTTTGCTCACAATGCGGAAAAGATGGCGTCTTCACCAAAGATTGCCATCCGCCGCCGGGAAATGCCGCTCGGACCGGGGAGGAAGCGGCCGCGCCCCGGTCCTCCAACTAACGTACAAACCACGACCGCACCTGACCGCAAGGATACACCGTCAACCGTTTGACGCACTACTCGATACAGGCTCCGAAGCCTCGTTTATTAATGGCCAGACCGCCGAGAGAATACAGAAAATGGGATATGCAATTAAGCCCGCGAGCGACCAGGTGCACCTCGCCGACGGGTCGAGCACACCTATACAGGGGTACGTGACAATACCCGTCGCCATCCAGGGGCGGCTATTTTGGCATCACTTTCAAGTTATGCCCACGCTCGATAATGAGATATTGATCGGCGTTGATTTGTGGACCCAGCTAAACGTCTCCATACCGCCACCACCTCCGTCGGGCGCCACGACGGTCACGGAGCCGGCATACGCCATAGCGCAAAAGGCGAGCGACCCGCAGACCGAGGAAGAACGACTTAAGGAATTTCTGGCGGACGAATTACCGAAATTCGAGGGGGTACAGGGCCCCACAGATAAAGCACAACACATAATTCGGGTAAAGACGGACGTACCGCTCAAACAACGATATCGCCCCCGCAATCCTGCTATGCAGGCGATCATTGATGAGGAAGTTGACAAGATGCTCAAGGAAGGCGTCATTGAACCGTCACACAGCCCCTGGAGCTCGCCGGTGGTCATTGTCCGGAAAAAAGACGGCAAGCCACGATTTTGTATCGATTTTCGAGGGGTGAACAGAGTCACCGAAAAAGATGCGTACCCGCTACCGCACATCGCCGCTACACTGGACAAACTCAGGGGGGCAAAATATTTGTCCACCCTGGATTTAAAAAGCGGGTACTGGCAAGTGCCGCTTTCCCCGGAAAGCCGGCCCATAACTGCCTTTACCGTCCCCGGAAAGGGACTGATGCAATTCAGGGTAATGCCGTTCGGCCTGCACTCCGCTCCGGCGACTTTCCAACGGCTGCTTGACACCATATTGGGCCCTGAATTAGAGCCGCACGTATTCGTATACCTGGATGATATTATAATCATCAGCAAAACGTTTGAAGAACATCTGAGGTTGTTAGAGGAGGTGTTCCGACGATTGCGGGACGCAAAATTACGCATCAATCAAGAGAAATGCCATTTCTGCGTTGACCGTCTTAAATACCTCGGTCATATTGTCGACCGCGACGGCGTACGTACAGATCCGGAACAAACCAGTGCCGTTGCCAAATGGGAAGCTCCGCAAAACGTACGCGACGTCCGCCGGTTCTTAGGGGTCGCATCATGGTATCGTCGGTTCGTTAAGGATTTCGCGTCACTCGCCGCGCCGCTGACCGCACTCACGCGCAAACACGCCCGGTGGACATGGGGGGACGCCGAACAGGCCGCGTTCGACGCATTGAAAACCGCTCTAACGACATCACCGGTACTCGCGTGCCCCGATTTTCAACGCCAATTCTTCCTGCAAACCGACGCTAGCACCACGGGCCTGGGGGCCGTCTTAACGCAGTATTTCCCCGAGGGGGAACGGGTGATAGCCTATGCGAGTCGCGCTCTAAACAACGCCGAGCGGAATTATAGCGCGACGGAATTAGAATGCCTGGCCGTAGTCTGGGGAATCCGCCGACTACGAGGGTACCTCGAGGGGTACCGATTTACAGTGATTACTTATCATCAGGCGCTAAAATGGCTACAAAGGCTCGAATCGCCGACAGGTCGCCTCGGCCGTTGGGTTTTCGAACTACAGCAGTATGATTTCGAAATCAAGTACCGGAAGGGCACGCTAAATAAAGTCGCCGACGCGCTTTCCCGACAGCCGGAAGTAGCCACAGTAAACCGGCCGAAATGCGCGTGGTATCAGCGAGTGTGGCACGCTACCAAAGGCACGCCGCGAGAGATGCCAGAGTTCCGCATTGAGCACGGCCGGTTATACAAACATGTGCTCCACAGTCTGGATTTCAAGGAAACCCCGGAAGGGGAACAATGGAAGGAATGCGTGCCGAAAGAGCGACGACCCGAGATATTAAAGCGATATCACGATGCGCCCACGGCCGGGCACCTGGGGATCGCAAAGACCATCACTCGAATCGCGTCAAAATTTTATTGGCCAGGCATGTTTCAGGATATCGCTCGTTACGTGCGGCGATGTCCGACATGCCTCGCACACAAAATAGCGCAGGAGAAACCTGCCGGGCAATTACATCCGACTACGCTCGATCACCCGTGGCAGCAAGTGACAATCGATCTCGTCGGCCCACTGCCTCGCTCCACTACCGGGCATATATGGCTATTAAATATGCAGGACCGATTCACGAAGTGGGTCGAACTACGGCCTTTGCGCCGAGCCACCGCGCCAACAATCGTGAAGTATATCAAGGAGGCAATTATTCTTCGCCACGGGTGCCCCGACGAGATCTTGTCCGATAATGGCACGCAGCTGAAGTCCCAGCAACTCGCCAAACTGTTGCAGGAATGCGAGATCCGCCACCGATTCACACCGGCATACGCGCCCCATTGTAACCCCGTGGAACGGACAAATCGTGTCATAAAGACGATGATCGGACAATACGCGAGAAAACACCGGGCGTGGGACGAACATCTGGCAGAACTTCAATTCGCGTACAATACCGCAAAGCACGATGCGACCGGCTACACCCCCGCATTCCTTAATTACGGCCGCGAATTACCACGTCCCGGGGAAAAAGCGCTCATCGGGACCGCGATGCCGCCATCGAGCGTCCGGCGCCAGCTAAACGAAGCGTACGACCTCGTCAAAATCCAGCTCGCTCGCGCGTTCCAGCACCAGGAAAAACATTACAATTTGCGCCGCCGCGATTGGCGTCCACAGATCGGGGAGTGGGTGTGGAAGCGCGATCGGCCGCTTTCCAATAAACAAGCCGCGTTTAATGCGAAACTCGCCCCTAAATTTATAGGACCGCTCGAGGTTCGCCGCGTGATTTCGCCCGTCATCGTGGATCTCCGAAGTCGCTCGGGAAGATGGTATAAGCACGTACACGTGCAGGACTTGAAGCGTACACCGACCGACCGCCGACTTTCCGAGTCTGATTCCGACCAAGAGGGGGGAGACACGAGCGCGCTTTTCCGAAACTCGCGTATAACCGCCAGCCGAGACAACACATGTACGGCCGTCAAAAATGTTAAAAGACAAAAAACAGCGCTTTATAAACAAAACGCGTCGGTGGAGGGCAACGAATTAGCTAAACTTAACAAACAATGTCGCCTCGCGGCTCGAGCGAAACCCGACAAGCCACAGAAGGAATCTAACCATGGACGAGACAACTTCGACCGAGCAGAGCGACGATATCGTCAAGGCTATTACCGATCTCCTTGGCGACGACGACGAGGAATACGACCCGGCCCGACCCGGATTCGACCGACCAGCAATCACGCTGTACGGAGAAGGCATGAACGCGGCCCGACCACAGGCTCAGTCCGTGTGGCCACCGATCAAGCCACGCACGGTGCCACGAATCGGCACCGTGATCCAACGGTCGGACGCTACCAACCGCATCAAGCAGGCCTGGCTTACGGCGCCTCCACCGCCGCCGCCGAAGCGCCGCCGCCCGGAACCGTCTCCACCACGACCCACGCTGAACCCAGCACGACCCACGGGGCCCCTGCCGCCGCCGCCGGTCCCGGTCGAGGTAGAACCCGGCATTATTGTCGACGTGCCGCATTTCGCGGTACACGTCAGCCGGCAGTATAAGCCAAACCTGGGTCACCGGAGATGGCATGTACGATTCGACGGGGCAGGGCGAGTCAAATGGGTAAAGGAGAAGACCCCGGCCCCGCAGCCGACCGCCGGCACGACGTCAGGGCCATCCGGACAACCCAGTCACCCAAAAGATGACCAAGAGGAACGCCGGAGAGCATGAAGTGCCTCTAGATTCAGGCACCTCTAACGGGGGGGGGGTGGTGTAACGATGCGCCCCTAACCCGCATCGTTGTCCGGGCTACACCCGCCGGACACCGCCCGGCCGAACACCCGCCGGGCAGGAACGTGGGCGCGCTGCGCCCACCCCATTTTTTAATTACTAAAAACACGATCTCGCCGTAATAACGGCTCGAGACATCGCGGCCCGACCGAGCAGTCCGCCGACAAGGCCGACGGGACCCGAGCGCCGCCGAGCGCCGCCGAGCGCCGAAAGCGAGTTGACAGCTCCAACCGCGCGGCCGTCGACACACGTGCGCGCTGCTGTCAAACCCCCACGCCGGGCGCGCAAAAGTACCGTTACCCCGGCGGTATAAAAATGCGGGGCGCGAGCTTAAAATTCACTCTATCCTGATCCTAGAAAGCAGAAGTCGTGGTCGAGAGCTCTCTGTCCACGTTCGAGTGCTCTCGTTGCTGCTTATCCTACAAACGTTTCTGGTTCCTAATACCTGCGAAGGCAGAAAACCGAGGTGGAGAGCTCTCCGTCTCGGACGAGTGCTCTCGTCGCCGACGCTAAACGAATCCTGGCTAATCGGGACGGACCGGTCCGTATGTCCGAACGTTCCCGAACGCCGAACTACCGCCTGGATCCTTACGGATAATCACCGGGAACACCCGTATTCTCACCCGCGAACTGCTACGCGTGCTACTAAGGGATATAGTCACCGAGCCGTATTATTTTCCTTTATAATTAACGTCGATTAACGTACCGGGCATCCGCGCCTCCGAAATACTGACGCCGATAAATTCACCTGTGATATATTCCAGCATTAAATAAACGTACTGGGCATCCGCGCCTCCGAAGTACACACGCCGTGCATCTCATCGTTATTATATTCAGGTATTATTGCACGTACTGGGCAGCCGCGCCTCCGAAGTACCCGCGCCGATAATCTCATAGTTATTATATGTAAGTATAGTTGAACGTACTGGGCATCCGCGCCTCCGAAGTACCCTACCGGTGTTCTGTTTTATTGTAAATATATAATTGCGATATTCATTAGAAATTATAATAAACTAGCGATCCCCGACGAATCGATACACGACGGATCTCAGCGGTACAATCCACGCGCGATGCTAGTCAAAGCCTTTGTTATTCAGACAATTAAATAGAATAAATTATATCTTTATTTTCCTATAAACACTCTTCTCACGTTTATTGTCTCCGGACCTACCTAGCGAACTCCTGACCCGGCGAGCTAGTCCGCGTTCGCTACCTAAAGGCGGGTCGTTATAATGTCTCACGAATCCGCTCGACTGATGGTGCGAAACGACGTACGGCGCGTCTTTGCTCTGCTCGAATACCCCAAATTTGTTGATCGGCATTTCGTCGTCGATTGGACAGCTTACTGCCGCACGATTCAATTTATAATAAGACCGGCTTCGCGAAGTTTATCGATGATCGACATGATCTCGTTGTCGTGGGCATTGTTGCCGCGAAGCGTCGATCAATCGTAGACGATCTACCAGCTCGTTGGGGTCGTCCCAGTGCACGTAGTTGATCTTATTGTCGGTTAGCGTCATCGCGCGAGGCGCGAATAATCCCTTTCCAGATTTTTTATTCTCGGATTCGGTCGGTATCAACTTCTTAATTATATGATTGTACTTGTATCCCTTGTTGCCCTGTATTCGCCCGAGAGGATTGTACTTCAATTTATGAAGGCTCGTCGCCAACAGTATGCTCTTGTACTTTTGCATGTCCTCTTCCGTGTAAATGTCTTCATCAGGTATTTTCTTGAAGATCAACTCGTAAATACCGGGTGTGCCGCCGTATCGTATGCCATCGATAATTATGTTATCCTCTTTCTCCACGTTGAAACGTTTATTACCGAGCATTATTTCATCCTTGTTGAAATATATGCCGTACACGCTATGATCTATACCGCTCTTTGGACCGCCGCTCAGAAAAGCCCCGATATACTCTTGGCCCAGTCGACCAAAGGTATTTCGCAACGATTCTAGAAACTCTTCTCGACCCTCCGACGTTTGTAACTTTTTTCGAATAGACGTCGCGACATATTCGCCCGCGCTTTCGAAAACATCTTCGTTTGTGAGTGACTTGGACATTGTAGGCTGCGCGGTTGTCACTGTCGCGGACGGTGTAGAGGTTATCGATGGAGAGGATGTTGATGGTACATCCAGTGGAGCTTTCGATTGATCAGATTTACGCGGTGTTGGTGAGAGATTCAACCAGGAGCTTGGTCGTTTCCTCTTTCTCGACGTCACATCCTCCTCTTCCTCGCGCGGCTGACTGGGTAACGTGTCGATCTCGACGTCGCCCTCCGGCTCCTCTTTCTTCACCGCGATAAAGCTCGAGATATCGGCGATCTTTCGCAGTGGTCCGATGAAAGGCTTAAAGTGCATGTTCAACTCAATGTCCTTCTCGATCTTACCGGTCTTCAACGCGCGAAGTTTCTTGCGAATCGATTTGCTCGTTTTCGCAATCCCCCTCGCAATCTTCTCACGCTCTCGAATATCATCGCTCATGTCGATCGTGGCCATCGCGGAAAAAAGCAAACTGTTAATCTCTCTCTCTCTCTCTCTCTCTCTCTCTCTCTCTCTCTCTCTCTCTCTCTCTCTCTCTCTCTACAATGTTTCACCTCGACGAGGTACCGACAACGACTGACCGCTTTTGCGGTATCGCGAACACGTTAAATCCTTTTCTGTATCGACCATTGTTAAGCGAGCTGTCCTTGCCTATCACCACGAATCCGTAATCGTGCTGCCAACATTCGCGACACAACGAGCAAAATTCATCGTACATGTCGGTATTCACGTGATCGTTGTACACGTGTTTCAGATTGGTTCCATCTTGTTTGAATCGGATCAACAGGTTCGCGTTGTCGCGTGTCAAATGTTTGGGTATTCTCGCGTAGGTCTGACAGAGATGAAAGCAGTCAACGCTCGAATGCCTGCCCATTGAAAAGTACTCTCTCACCGCGTTTTGCTTGTCGCATGCCACGTCATCGAAAACGAAGATCGAGTTTGGACACGCATCGCTCGGCGGAATGACGTCACTGTTGTTGGAGAACGTGAAGTAGCCGATTCCATCGATCGATGGTAATAAATTTTCTAGATATCGATATTTCGGCTGCTGTAGCGACTTTGAGTACAGGTACACGTTTTCGAAACGTACACCGTGCGGACTTTCCAACAAGTTTATCAGAACGTTGGTTTTACCGCAATTCGAGGGACCGCAAATGATCGCGCGTATAGTAGTCGGTAGCACCGTACCATGCCTGCGCTTCTCCGCGTTGTCCCCCATCGACCGTGATCTGTCGTCGTAATTCGTCACGCGTATGGCCAACGGCTGTTGCACGAACTTCATTTTTTCATACTGCCGACTGGAGGGCTGAATCAAACGCCTATTTATAGGTGCGCGGAACCGCGAGTCGCTCAGTAGCAAAGATGTTCGTCCTGCTATCAAGACCTTCCGATATTTGCGATTTGAGCGTTGAACAGCTACAGTTTGTGCCGAAAGCTGTTCTGTTGCGAATGTGCGGCGATCACGTTCACCACGTGTGGGACAAGCTTCCGGAACATATAAAGGCGGATTTGGAGGTTCAGACCTATCGTCGTTGTTATGAACATTACAATCAACCGTGGCAGCAAACGTACATCGACGGACCCGCACCATTGATAAAGAATTGCTACGAATGCCAACAAAAATAGGCAGATGTCTGTTAAACCGCGCGATAAACGTACTTCCTATTGAATTGCATATTCCAGGCCATCAGTTTTGCGGTCCGGGCACTCGGTTGGAAGAACGATTAGCCAGAGGTGATCAAGGTATTAATCCATTGGACGCGACGTGTCGCGAGCACGAAATAGCGTATTCGCGTAGTAACGATCACACAGCCAGACACGCGGCGGACAAGATACTCGCCAAAAGAGCGCGAGAACGTGTCACCGCGAAAGATTCGGGTCTCGGAAAGAGAACTGCCGCTACAGCCGTCTGGGCGACCATGAATGTCAAGCAAAAGTTAGGAATGGGTTTGAAAACCGTAAAGAAGAAGAAGAGAGCATCAAAAAAACGAATACTTCCAACAGCGAAACGAGGCGGTGTATTACCGATTCTACCGTTGCTGGGAGTTCTCGGTTCTCTGGCCGGCGGGGCGGCGGGAGTCGCAAAAGCCGTGAACGATAACAAAGCCGCGTTGCGTCAGTTAGAAGAGATGCAACGTCACAATCGCGCCATGGAAGGTCGCGGACTTTATCTCGCTCCGTACAAACGTGGGCAGGGCATGACATCGAAGAAGAAAAAAGGAAAAAAAAGAGGCGTTAAATATGCCCACGGGTGCAACTATCAACGTACAACTGCAACAACTGGCAAAGCGTATGCGCATTCCATATTTTAGAAGTGTCTTCATGCGTGACTCGTTACCGATCGGCGGCATACAACGAAACGAGAGCGGTATTGTAAATTGGGACGATGCAGCGGGTCCCGGTACTCATTGGGTGGCGTACGCAAGGAGGGAAAACCGCGTGATGTATTTCGACTATTTCGGTAATTTTCGACCGCCGAACGAATTGGTGCGATATTTCGGACCGAGCGTGACAAAGATTGAGTACAATCACACGCCCTTTCAAACTTACGATCAAAGCATCTGCGGACAATTGTGTCTGCGATTTCTCCAGACGATCGATGAATCGGCGTGAATTTAAAGGCTAGCGGCGTTCGCGGAGACTCAGTGTTCGTTAAACGGTTTCCCCGACATGTCTATGACATTCACGCTGACCGGGAAGAGCAGCATCCTCGCGGTGCACTACTTTCCCGCCATAGATTTGAGCGACGGTGACTACGAGCTCGGTATAACAGTTTTTGAAACTTATCACACGATACCGAACGTGAATTCCTCGAATAATAAATTCTATTTCGACGAGGATGACACGGAAATTACGATTCCCGAGGGATCGTACGAGATACGTGCCATACACCAGTTTTTGAAACGCGCAATTTTACGGAAACGCCCGCGAGGTGCAGGTCGTTCCAACAATCGCGATAATCGTACATCGGTCGCGGATATCACGCAAGAGGGGGCCGTCAGAAGTGACAATCGCGCGAACGGCGACGAGGACGAGGATGAGGACGAGGACAATGACGAGGACGAGACTGTAAAGTACCCGATGGTGCTCCGTGCTAATTACAGCACGATGAAGAGCGAGATCAATTGCGCTTTCAGAGTAAACTTTAGCAAGCCCAACAACATTGGATCGCTTCTGGGATTCTCGTCGAAGCGTATAATACAGCCGGAAAAATGGCACCAATCGGATCTACCGATTAATATCATTAACATAAACATAATCCGCATAGAGTGTAACGTGACCGCGGGTGCGTACAGCAACGGTAAACGCGTTCATACAATACATGAATTTTCTCCGAGCGTGCCACCAGGATATAAGATATCGGAAACGCCGGCGCAGATCATTTACCTGCCGATCATCGCGCGGAGCATTACGGATTTAACGATACGCGTCGTGGATCAAGACGGGCGATTGCTTGATTTTCGAGGAGAAGAGATCACCGTGAGATTGCACGTACGACGGCAGCAGCGATAACGCGCGCGCGTGTGAGTGTGCGCGACATATGAGATGCTCGTGTTGAACGACTCAGAGCACGCGAGAGACAAGACTATCTACACTACGGTAGTGACCAACGATATCATTCGATCATCACCCATCATATCATCATCATCATCATCATCATCATCATCATCATATATTATTATTATTATCATCATCGCCGTCAGGTTGCCCTAAAAAGACGAAAAAGAAACTGAAAGCATCAAACGTTGAATTTTTACAATCTTTGGGATTCGCGGTGCGAAATATCTGAGAAAACATGTCCGATATCCTTAACATCGGAGGCGAGCCGGTCTTTGACGACCGCATCGTCAAGATCGAGACTCACACGTACAACCCGTACGCCAACACAACGTTTGAGCATAGCGACGAGATACGAATACCCATACAACAGCAGGATCTGTATACAGTTGCCGTGCGAAAGTTTTCTCTACGTCGAAGGAATATTGAAGATAAAGAAAAGGAACGACGAGTCGCAGCCAACGCTTGTAAATAATTGTGTGGCGTTTATGTTTGATGAAATTCGATATGAACTTAACGGCGTGGAAGATTGATCGCAGCAGAAACAGTTGGAATAACCAGTACTATCAAGAACTATGTATCGCTAACGTACGACAATGCTTCGATCATGCGGAATGCTGGATGAGACATTGGATCAACTATACCGGAAGGATACTTCAACTTTTGCGTACCGCTCAAGATGTTACTTGACTTTTGCGAAGATTATAAACGCGTGGTTGTTAACGCTCGTCACGAATTAATTTTGATATGAGCGCGTAGCGATAATAATACCATTGTAGGAAATCCGACAACGGAGCCGGAAGTCGAATTGTTTAAAGTACAGTGGCGAATGCCTCATGTTACAGTTAAACGAGGTCAACAAGCTATCGATGCTGCGCGCCTTGGAAAACGGGCGTTATCTGAGTATGAGTTTCCGTTCATGGGATCTGTATGAGTACCCCCTGCTGCAGAGCACGACGAAGCATTCATGGGCCGTCAAGACTGCGACTCAGCTAGATAAACCGCGATACGTTATCTTTGTTCTCCAAACTGGTCGAAAGAATGTTATGTTTTGAGATGCTAGTCGATTCAACCACTGTAACTTGACCAACGTGAAACTTTATCTAAACTCTGAATTTTAGCCATACGACGACATGAATCTAGACATTGACAAAAAAACGATACGCCATCCTTTTTGATATGTATGCACGTTTCCGTAAAGCTTATTACGGATTCGACTGCTACGAAACGTTCTGCACCGTGGTCACATTCCTGACGCAAGGACCTTTTGTGGTCATTGATTGCTCGCGACAGAACGAGTCCGTCAAGAGCGCTACCGTGGATGTGCGAATAGAATTTTACTGCAAAGAGAATGTACCCGCGAATACTACCGCCTATTGCCTCATTTTGCATGATCGCATAATCGAATACAGCCCGTTGTCGACCGTAGTGCGCAAGATCACGTAAATTGCATTGTCTGCAAATATTCCGATATAAGAGAGGAAGATGCATCGCGATAAGGTGTAGTACAGATCGCTCCTTCGTTGCGTCATGATCGTGCCAACGTTTGTCGATCTGCAAGGATTCACCGTCGGGATGAAATTTGTTGTAAAGGAGGTGGCGGTGTTGCGAAAGGGGGCCGTTCTGGCGCATTACATTTTTACACACCCCATGCCGTGGAGTCAGGGTACGTACTGTCCCCCTACTATCTCGTCGTATGGTGCTTCAGCGCCTCTACTAGTTTACGCCCGTGAGTTGGAACTACGTAGCCAAAATGACGTCATCCGTCGGTAAAAATGTGCAATGTTTTAGGATCCATAGGGCCAGTTTCACCATCTCCGATTAACGTGATCCTCCGATTAAACTCACTCTTGATCTCTTTCTAATTGTTAATCGTAAGGTTGGACATCTGGCAACACCATAAACTTGACATAGTATCAGACTGTATCGGCATCACATAATTCTTTTCGTGCGAAAATGTCGAATTTTGAGCCGAATAAGCGTCATTTGCGGGAACTTTTGATTTATTTCTTTAATTTGAAGAAATCTGCAGCTGAGGCGCATCGATTGCTTGTAGAAGCATATGATGAGGCTGCTTTAAGTGAGAGAAGTTGTCGTGAGTGGTTTCAAAAGTTTAAGAACGGTGATTTTGACGTCGAGGACAAAGAACGTAGCGGAAGGCCGAAAGTGTACGAAGACACGGAATTGGAAGCATTATTGGAGGAAGATTCGTGCCAAACGCAAAAAGAACTTGCACTTACATTAGGAGTGACTCAACAAGCAATTTCACATCGTTTAAAATCGTTGGGAATGATTCAGAAGGAAGGAATTTGGGTTCCATATGAACTGAAGCCGAGAAACGTTGAACGCCGATTTTGCACATGTGAAATGCTGCTTGCCAGGCATAAACGAAAAGGTTTTTTGCATCGTATAGTCACTGGTGATGAAAAATGGATCCACTACAATAACTCAAGAGGAGGAAATCATGGGGACCACCTGGCCATGCTTCAACATCGACAGCCAAGCCGGATATTCATGGAAAAAAACTCATGTTGTGTATTTGGTGGGATCAGCTTGGTGTCGTGTATTATGAGTTGCTCAAACCAAACGAAACCATTACTGGGGCTGTCTACCGAACACAATTGATGAGATTGAGCCGAGCACTCAAGGAAAAACGCGCCCACTACTACTCCAGACACGATAAAATTATTCTCCTGCATGATAATGCTCGTCCCACATGTTGCGGCACCTGTCAAAACCTACTTGAAAACACTCAATTGGGAAGTTTTACCCCCACCCGCCGTATTCACCAGACATTGCTCCCTCTGATTACCATTTGTTTCGATCGATGGCGCACGGCCTGTCTGAGCAGCACTTTACATCATATGAAGATGCCAAAAAGAAAGAGACGAAGAATGAGTTTCGGAGGGTCACGTTAATCGGAGATGGTGAAACTGGCCTTTACATTTATTATTAAAATGAAAAATTAATTTATTTAAAAAATATATATTATATAAATGTAGGATATTCAAATATGAGTACAAAAGTTATTATTTATGTTTTATAAATGTTTTTATTGTTATTATACAACTCTGCGTGTAATAAAATTATAATACAATAATATTGGCCTAGTTTACATCCATTTAAATCGTTTACACTACTTATTACTTCGTATACAATCCATAATTGAACAAAATGGATAATTGTTGGATAATTTAAGATCGCTGTTTCACAAATTTTCTTTATAAACAAATATGAAATGTGTCAAATCGACTGAAAAACTTTAATTATAAAAAGAAAATGACCGTATCAACACAGTGGCATAAGACAGATCATTAAAATTAATTTTATAACTTTCATTGACCAACTCTGCCAGCAAATCCACAAAACATTAGGTGGATATTAAAATTGGAAAAATTTGAGTTCTTATATCACCATATTAACCAGAAAATCCATTCTTCAATTACTTCCGGGAGATGAAAATTGAAGGCAAATCGTTGCGTCAACAACGTTTCGGGACGACACACGAGACACATCCGTGCACATCCGTGCAAGATCGTGGACTCTGAATATTCTGAAACACGAAAATTGAAGAAAATACAAATAACGGCAATAACTCGTGAAAAAAATGTTTTATTTAATATCATTATGTAATCTCCAATACCGATTCTCAATCGATTTCGTTCCTTCTTAAAGTGCGCATCTACTAATTACGTATTATTGTAAGAAACTTACCAATCTTCTTCGCTCGTTACGATTCCAATGAAATCCAATGCACCAAAGGCAAATCGTTGCGTCAACAACGTTTCGGGACGACACACGAGACACATTCGTGCACATCGCGATTACTCGTTGTTATACGTTGTTATGGCGATGACTCAGCTCACTGACTGACGCCATATTGAATTTTGGCTACGTAGTTCCAACTCACGGGCGTAAACTAGTAGAAGCGCTGAAGCACCATACGACGAGATAGTAGGGGGACAGTACGTACCCAGCGTGGAGTCTCCTCACAAAATCCGACAAGTCGTGTGCTTCCTGGTTGATTAGAAATCACCATGGATTACGATGGGAAGACGGAAACGTACCGTACAGCATGGCTGAACGCATAATTACATCGGCCGTCCTTGGTACAGAAGAGGATGACGAGACGCCACCGACTCTCGTGTACGTCAAGGGATGTCAGAAACTAGAATGGCTGGTGGATCTGCTTGAAAATTATGCAAGAAAAAACCTAATCGTCGAGACTCTGGATGCAGATTATGGAAATATCGAATCTTTAAATAATCTAGATGATACTAATACTATGCGATGTGGAAACCATGTTAAGAATTGCGCATTACAAAATGTATTAAAATTATTTAACTGGTGGTCACGCCAGAAAGAATTGAAATTTTTTAAAAAATAAATAATTTATATAAACTTTACAATGTTTTATTTCCTTTTCCCTTTCCCCATTAGTTGTTAGTGGTTAACAGATGTTAGAAAGATGCGTTGGCTTTCTTTGCGTTTCTCATAACGTTTACTTCTTTCCATTTCTTAGAATTTTTTTAATAACTTCTACGTAAACAGCGCTGACATTAGTGCTTGAAATGCTGAAGGAAGGGGAATAATTCCTTCCCTTCCATATCTTAGAATTTTTTTAATAACTTCTACGTAAGCAGCGCTGACATTGGTGCTTGAAATGCTGAAGGAAGGGGAATAATCCCTTCCCTTCCCTTATAATTTTTGTTACACCGAAGAGTCGTACGCGATCCTTACATGTTCATTCTTGGATCAGTCATCCGTGTGAAAGCAGTTCGAATCTTGTAACCAACAGCGATGTACTCCTCTACGGGAAGCAGCACAAGTATGAATTATTACGTGCCGATTCCTTGTGAAACTCCATCGAACCAGCGTAATACGTAAGTATTACTTTGCATATATTTTTCCAAAACCTATTTTTCCATAAATCATTTATCTATTTTATTTTTTTCTACAGTTTTTTCGATAAATTGAAACATCGTTATACGCCTCGTACCTTGAGCAGACGATTCGCATTGACACCAACTGCTTATAAGTATTTGGACATTGGGATCAGCGTGAGACCTCCACACAGTTCTCTTGTGGAATTGATCCTTGGCGACAACCGAGGAAACCGGATCGCGATGCCCTATGGAACATGGACAACAATCATGGAAAGACGCACGGACATCGAAAAACTTATAGAGTCAACCAAATTTTCATCGCTGTCTATACGAGAACTAAAAATGGAACTCGTTAAAATGCGTGGTGAAAATATTGTGAAACTTACGTTACGCGACACATGCTTGTACATGAAGCCGTCAACCGTACTGTTTTTCTTTGAGCTCGAACAGTGTCTCGATAATGTATACCTCGAGCTAGAACCGCAAGCGAGAGAGGTAGATGCGAAATGTAGAGAATGTGCAAGTATCTTAATAAAAAATCGTATTACCAAAAAATATGACGCCGCTAAAATCTTGCGCAGCGTTTGTGATAAAAATTTAATTTTAGAATGTGAACTAATAGCGTATGCTACAAATAAAATTTTGTATTATGCCTTGTGGGAGAGACCTATTGATGTGTGTGGGTGATATGATTCCTTGTTTAAATGGGGATATGATGTAGTAGGTTAATGAATAAATAAATGCATAATAACACGGTAGAAAATTTTAAATTAATTTTCCTTCCACCTCCTTCTCCTCTATTCTTA